>QEOT01121696.1:0-15800 GCA_003123785.1 Pterocarya stenoptera | reverse complement strand
TTCCTTAGGTTTTATCTGCTTTTCGTTTATAGCTTATTTATATGTTAAGCATCCTAACCCTAGAATAAGTGCCGCTGC
The DNA here is from genome assembly GCA_003123785.1 of Pterocarya stenoptera. Classification (NCBI taxonomy): domain Eukaryota; kingdom Viridiplantae; phylum Streptophyta; class Magnoliopsida; order Fagales; family Juglandaceae; genus Pterocarya; species Pterocarya stenoptera. Next base: position 15,722 of record QEOT01121696.1, on the reverse strand, counting down.
CCTCTGTCCACAACCCAGCCACCCACGGAGCCAAGTCTCTTTGTGTCTTCATTACCAACCCAGCACGCGAAACCGTAGCCCTGTAACTCCTCCTCTTTGCAAACAACGCACCACCCCTAGCTTGGCCTCGACCCACCCAGTTGCCACGCAAACCAACCACCACACATGGCCGCAACCCATGCACAGAAGCCTTTGTTTCCCACCCCATCCGAGGCACCCACTGGCCACAGTTAAGCCACCTCTCAAGGTGCTAACCCACTGCACCGTACTTCTACAATGCAGTTCACATCCTTAAACCGAGGGCCACTCAAACAAACGGCACCAAGCCGCCAAGCCCACAGCTTGAACCTCCGCCCCACACCTCGACGCTGCCACTGTGAGACTCTCCCTGCAAAGCATTGCCCAGCCCCTGTTTTACCAACTAAAAGCAGAGCACCATACCTCTGTTTTTCTCACTCAAACACAGAGAGTTCTTACCACCGGACAACCACACTGCACTAGCCACTCCAAGCCATTACCACCTGCACGGAAAAGGCCGTCGGACACCCACAGGCCACCTCAGCCCGTAGCAACCCCTCACGGTGAGCACCTCTCTCGGTTACTCCCTCATTTCTCTCCACCCTCTCTCGCGCTCACCTATGCCTCTCCTTCTCTCGTGCTTAGCGCAGCTCGACTGCATCTCCGCCGCACGCTTGCTTTCCAACCGCACCACCATGGTCCCTCCAGCCAGCGCCGTCGCGCCTTACCCCTCCACTCGTGCCTCGGTTCCCTTGGGAAGCCCCTGCCGGTGCATTTTTGGTTTCATTTCCATGTGTTGGTTCCTCTGGTTTTGTTCATGAGTTATATATATATTTATATACTAGTAAATGGCAGCGTGCACTGCACGTATGCCCTGTGATCAATTTTGTTATGTTTTAAATTTTTTACTATAAATGAATAGTAGAGACAGTCTAAAACTATAACAAAAAATCATGATAATTAATTATGATTTATTCTTAAAAAATTAGCTTCTTTGCACGTATACAAAAAAAAAAAAAAAAATTAAGTTGGCTTCTTTGCAAGAATTTAATTGCAGACTATTTGTGTTTATTGTAGAATGATGTTTACCCATTTCAACAAATCATGGAACCTCCAATTCTAATCAGCAATACAAGCTCCGCTACAAGGAGAATAGTTGGTTCAGAGAATAATAGACTTGATGGTGGGGAAACTGAAGTGGCATGTGAATCTCCTAGAATTAAAGAATTTATTTATGATATACCAATTCCTCAGGAACCTGATGATGGTAGTGTCGAGAAATTTCAGAATATCCAAGTGGATGATGATGATACAATTGAGGAGCTAAAGTCAAGAATAAAGTTTAATTCCCTTGAAAATTTAGTAAGTTATTATAAGGAATATAGTAATGGTAGAAAACATTTTTTAATTATTAGTAAGTTATTTAGTAACTTATTATTAGTAAGTTTTTAAATTTTCATATAAAATATAATAAATATTTCAATTTTTTTAAATTTTAAAATAATAATAACAATAATAATAAATAATTTTCTAACAATATTTTATGTAACTTTTAATTTTTTTCTCAACTAATTTCATCTAAATTGAATATCCAACCTAAAAAAAAAAAAAACCTTAACTCACCTCATCGGCAAAATTGCAAAAACATAAGAGAACTGGATTTTATGAGAAAAACAGGAAAAAAAAGAGTAATTGATGAGCAATTGTGCACTGAACGTATGCCCAATTACAAATATATAAAAATGAAAAATTGATAGCAATTGAGGAATGAGAAAGTGAAGAAATTTTTTTAAATAAAATTAAAACAAATCATGGGTTTACATAATTTGAGGTAAACCTAATATAAACTTAACAAAAATGATAGATTCATATAAATTTCGTTTCATTTAGTTATATAACAGAAAAGTTTAATAAAAGCTTAAATTAATAATAAAAATATTAACGCTAAAATTTTATTACGAATTATAAAATGGTGAAACAAGGCTGCAAGCACAAAAATCATGTTTATTATAGTTTAAAAATTAAAATTAATGTTAATGATAATTTTGTTAGGTTTCTATATAAAAAAAGATGGGGTGAATTCATTTGGTTATGGAAGAAAACATTTTTAAATTACGAATTATATTGAAAGATCATTGAAAAAAAAATTGTTTTAATTTTATCTTGTTTATGAGAAGATAATTTGTTAGTAATTATTAAACATTTATTCATAAATATGTAAAAAAAAAAATTCCAACATTATATAAATTATTAGAGAAGGAAAAAATTAAAAACGTATTCTAAACTATATTATTCTGCACTACAAAAAATGTTAAATCATTGCGTTATTTCAAAGGCAGTTTAGTTTTTAGTTTAAGAATGTAAACCAGATCATCTTAATTTACTTTAAAAAAGTTTTCATAACCGTTTTTAATATTATGAAAACATAAGCACTATAAGAAATAATAATAATGAAAAACATTAATTTATTTAACATTTTCACACTTGGCTAAATAAAATAGTAATAATGACATAATATATTAGGGAAAAATTAGATTTATACTAAAATTTAACAATTCAATTCGATGTTTACATAATTTAAAATTAAAAGAAATAAAATGCTGCACAACATTAAAGTTTAATTTTCATGATTTTGATTTTTTATTAAAATTTTATGAAGAGTCGGTATCAATTTAGAAAAAAAAAAATACTATAGTCCAATTGTAAAGCTCAAACCGATTTGTAACGTTACTCATTTTTCACATCTAAAGCCTAAGAATAGTGCTACACCCTCGGAGATACATTTCAATAAGCAGAAAAAAATCTATTTTTTTATTTTTTATTCAATTTTTTAGACACTTAACCATTAAAAAAAATTCACAATATTATTAAAAATACTTTTTAATAATAATAAGATGAAATAAGATGAATTGATAGTATTTTTATAAAATCGGGCAAAATAGGAAAAATATTATTAGATTAATACACTGTTCATCCGATTCGCTCACGGTGGTTTGATTCGCTCGCGGCGGTTAACGGCGGCAGGAGAGGGGCTGATATTGGAAGGGGAGGGGCGCCGGACGAAGGCGAAGCGAATGGCAGTGGTGGTGTTCGCCACGCCGGCGTGTGGCGGCGCAATGGAGGCGACGAAGAAACGAACGAGCCGCGGCTTCCATTCGATCGTGGCGGTAAACGGACGGTGGAGGAGGGGCAAAACGGTAAATTAAGAATAGAGTCAGGGGCAAAACGGGAAGAACAACTGGGGTAAAACCGAAATTAAGAAATAAAAGTAGGGGCAAAATCGGGAAAAAAATTGTTAGACGAAATTACTGTTGTTAACGGATTCGCTCTTTATATATAAGTAGATATGTAATTTATGTTAACCTGATGGTGTAGTGCTATTACCAGTTTACCTTTAGTCTATGTTTCAAACATATCTTTTCGGATGAGTGCTCCCTTTGGATTTATGTTTAAATGAGTTTTGTTTTAAGTCCCATGAAATATTATTTGTGCGTAGATAATATTTTAATAATATTGTTAACTAAAAGAAGTAAACCTATTTTTAAGCGATGAGTTTTCATGACTTATTTTATAGAATTTTGAAGTAGTCAAAGTATTCTAGTAATTGATAACACGTTATTAGTATTTTAGATATTTTAAATATTACTTTTTACTGAGTTCCATAATTATTATTACGCTTCTTTGATAAATTTATTATTAGGTACAAATCTGATTAAGTGGATATTGATGGTTTTAAAAAATAAGGCTATTTTGAGATTATGAGAATTTTAAGTTTTTAGGAATTTTAATAGGTTATTTGAGAAGCTTAGACTTAAATATTGATATACTTGTTCGATTGAAATTTATGGGAATTACGAAATTATCTTATAGGTGACGGGTAATATTTGCTCGGTATTGTAGAAGGAATTTTCAAAAAACTAAGAAGTTCAGGTAAGCAGGGTTCCTATGCTAGATTTGCATAAAACGAAACGAACTGAGGTTGGTTAGTAAAAATGTGCATTTTGTTTTAAAAAGAAAATGTGAAAAACAACCTTAGTATGTGTTTTGCATTCATTCATGAGATATGTATGAAAGAAAAAAGAAATGCTTTTGACATGAATAGTGTAGACATGAACAATATTTGACATGTTTCTGAAATATGCAAAAGAGCGAATATGATATCATTGAGATTTTTTTATACATGTGATATGAAATGATTTGGATCTGTTTTTGATCAAATGGAAATGATATGAATATGTTTTGCACGTGTTTTGATATGATATGGATATGAAGAAAAAACATTTGGCATACTTATCTGGTTTGGTTCTGATTCTGAATATGGTTATGATATAATACTGTTCACGTGATATGTTTGGTACCAACATGATATGATATGAGTGCACCTACTTTGGAAACAAAGTGGTCTTTTATGTGTTCTTTCCTGGTGCACACTTGGGGGTCCGAGATTGAAAAATGGAAAGTTTCACAATATGATACTGCCTGGTTTGGCCACCGGGGATAACACAACCCTACCACGGGGGTTAAACAGGGTATATGATATGATATAATATGATAAGATGAAAATGTTTAGTTATGTTATGCCAAAGCGTTTTTGTATATGAAAATGGTTTATGAATATGAAAGGATTGAAAAGTCGCTCTGATTTTCTGATAATATATTTTGAGATGTGCATATGAAAATAAAATGTTTTGTTTCTGCATACTGAACTTTCTGAAAAGGCTCATGTTTACATACTAGTATATGTTCTCTGCTTACTGAGTTGTTGATAACTCACCTCCTTATCTTCATAATATTTTCAGATGATTTTGGACTTTTTCAGCTGATGATCAAGACTATGAAGCACTGGGTGAGATGACGTAAGAGTAGTGGATTAAGAATAAAAAGCCTTCGAAGTGTGTTGGTGATTTTTGTTAAGAAATTTCATTGTGTTCTGATGTCTTGGTGTTTTGAAGAATTGATCATATTGAGAGAATTAGTTTGAATCAAAATTCCTTTATAATATTGGAAATTTGGAGTCTATAATTTTATTGTTGGAATGTGGGTTTAAGTGCCATGTAGAGAAGCCGATATTTTTTTGGGGTTACTGTATCGAGGATTTGATATATGGAGTTGTGTGGTTAATTAAATTTAAGTGTTTACGTTTGATTTGGAACTTTTGAAAATATATTAGCAGTATTGGAGTTGATTATCAGATAACATGAGTTAACTCTCCGGACCCTCGGGATCGGGGCGTTACATTATATGAGCAAGTTAATCTTCTTATCATCCGGCATTGATATCTAGAGATCAAACTTGGATATATTTGCTACTTTCTTGCTAGCTTTGTTTCTCTTAACAGATTGTTCAAGTGATTTGAAAATTCTTCTTCTTAGGAGCTTTTGCAAACCAATTTTGTTCAAATAATTATTGTTCTGGTTGGATTTTCTTTCCTTCTTATGATGCAGAACTATTAATCTTGTTAAAACCCATCATTATTTCTTAAAAATCATCTTTTTAATGATAGATTTCACTTTTTTCAAAGGCAGTGCGTGGACTTTGCACATCCTAAAACTATATCTAGCATTATTATAAAAGCTAAATAACTAGTTGTTGCAGCAACGCTCTCTCACACGTCCCAAAACTTAGCAACTGGGAAAGTGGTAATATTCCATACACACCTACTTCGAAAATGTAAGAAATTAAAGAGAGAACCAAGGTGCTAAGAATGAACCCAAATGACCCATAAGAGAATCCAGATGCATTCATGAATGAAGATTACAGTACATGCAGTTCAGGATTCTCCACATCGCACTCTTGCAAAAAGCGGTCATAAGGAGTAATCGATATTGCGAAGCCCAACATTCATGATATGGAATTAATGAATACCTCTTGTGCCATATTGTCTCGATTTTGGCCTACATTCATGCTAATAGTCACTGAATTCATATAGAATGCGACTTAAGCCATGAGGTTATTGCTTCTTATTTAGTTTAGAAAGTCATGTTAACTTCATAAAGATATCTCACAAAAACAATTCACGTTTCCCATCTTTCCACCAAAAAATAAGGCAGGTGTGGGAGCAATTTTAAGAAAATGTGGTGCTAGCTGCTAGTAAAATTGAAAATGAAGTTTTTGATCCTAAATCTATCGAGCTACTTGCAATATTTAAAGGTTTACAGCTGTGTGCTCACTTGGGATTTTCTAATCTAATTCTTGAAAGTGATAGCTTGTTGATAGTGCAGGCTTTACAAGAGAATGAAGTCTCTTTTGCATGCCTTGGGAATCTGATGTTTGAAGGGCAAAATCTGCTGCATCTCTTTACTGAATACAAGGTTCAACATGTACAAAGGATGGAAAACGAGGCTGCCTATCGCTTAGTAAAATATGCATAGAGAGTTGAAGATATTGCGATGTGGTGGAATGCTATCCCAGACTGTGTTGCTCCAGCTATATGGCTGGACAAAGCTTATTTGTAATGGTTGTTACTATTGGTTATGCTAATTGATGATCGTGTTTTATATAAAAAAATGATTCTCATCATCAATAGCAAAAGATTGTTTAGTTTTGTTAGAAAAACTAGATCAAAGTACAAAGCGGAAGCGATATTACCTCGTTGGAAATATCTCGGATCTAGTGCGGTTGTTCTACGGATTCTCCAGCCTCGTTATTCGTCCACGATCTTCACATCAATAGTGGAGTGTGCTACGTGGTAATACCAGAACAACACTCACACGTTCCACAGCCTAGATGCCATGACTAGAGGGAACCATTTGAGAGAGAGATCGTTCTTGATACAAGTATCTAATACAAAGGGGGGAGGAGCTATGTAAATAGCCCCTCTAAGCGTAACCCCCGACTGGCCCTTAATGGCCAGCCATCAAACCTCATGAAGTGGTTCTTAAACCACTTCATAACCTTCAAGAGAAGGTGAAGGGGTGCCCACTATGGGTGCCTCTTTCTTACAAGTTTTTTATTGCATCTCCAAGCATTAGTACTGCAATTTGTAGATATAGAGATTAACCCCTAAAGTCAAATAATAATGATTGGGCAGAGATTGTTGCAAAGAAACTAGGAATCATTTTTGTAATACCCTGTAGTTTAGTGTATTTTAATTGAAGGATTATTTTAATTAATTCAAATATTGGTTCTCTTGTTTTAAAATTTATCGGATTATTCGTAGGATTTTTTTTATGATATTTAAGTTGTGAAATTTATTCTGATATGCTTTTTTTTAATACTAATTATTGTTTTGCATTTAAATTACTCTTTAATTTAAATTAGTTTGTTTATGGGCTTTAAAATTGTTGTGTTGTTGGATTTTTATTATTTTACTTTACTTACTCCTGTGTTTAAATTAGTTTTATTTAAATTACTATTCTAAAATTATTTTTTTCGTTGGATCATTTTTGTGACCCAAGTTGTGAGGACTAGACCTCATTTCTTTCCCTCACTTTTTCTTTTTCTTTTTCCTATTTCTTTTCCTCTTTTTCTTTTCTTTCATTCTTTTTCCCCTGCATTTCTTTCTCTTCCCACGCGCAAGTGTCTCTTCCTCTCTCCCGTCCGATTTTTTGTCCCCTGCAGCGCTGCCGTGCGCCGTCCGTGTTAACCACCACCCTTATCCTTCTCTTCCCCTCCGACCGGCGACCTCACCCCTCTGTTTTCAATCGCTCTCAAGCAGCGGCCTTTTTTGCTTTCTTGCGCCGCAGATGCGCCACCTCCAGCCATCATCTTTTCACCACCTCATCGGCGACCTCCCAGTTACCTAACCCACCATTCCTTAGCTTCGATCCGCCACCGGTGAAGCTTCTCCATTGTGATTTCCGATTTGGGTAGTTTGCTTCCAAATGCCTCCCTTGCCGCCACCCACAATCAAAGACCACCACCTTTAGCTTCACCAACACCCTTAAGCCATTCTCTAGTAATCTCAAGTCTTCGTTTGTTCCTGTTCAAAATCTACCATTTTGAGACCCACGGCCTTAGTGCATTTTGCACTGTTCCGTTGCTGTGTTGCCACTGCTCAGGTTGGATTCATCTGGTCTCCCTTCCTTGAGATGTCGATAAGTTTATTGTCTTTGATCTTTCATGTTTTTTTTTTCATCAATTTTCATAGGCTTGTCTAGGGGCTTTTCTGGGCTTGGTTTTTTGTGAGATTGTTTTGTTAAGGATTTGTTTTGTTACCACGATTTTCCTCCGCCATAAGTGAAGGTTTCATTAAATTCGGGAGGTCGTCACTATTGGACAGGTGATGGCTCACTCTTCTTAAAAAAAAAAAAAGTTGCCATTTCTAGCTCCTCTGTGATCCTTCGAAAGTATTTATTGTGAACTGGTTGGTTGTGCCGAACTAAGTCCGAGGAATGAGAGGATCGATTAATTGGAGGGATGGAATTGTTGTGTGATTGGATCATGCGGGGATTTGTTGGCTGTTAGATATTTGTGTCGTGTCTTATACAATGCATTTACGCGCATGTTCATGTATATTTTTGAAAACTGAGTTTTCATGTGAGAGATGATTTTGAGTCTGATTTTCTACTTATGATGATTTCGATATAGTTATGTTATTTAGTTTTATAAATTATAATAAGATCTCAATCGTAAATAAGTCAGAATTTAATATTTTAGTCGGAGTTATTAAGTTGGAAATTGATGAGTTTAGAAAGTGATGGTGATATTTTAGGAATTTTAAAAATTTTAGGTTTTGAGGAATTAAAAGAAGTTATTTTAGCATCTGAGGCTTAAATATTGAAATACCTATTTGATTGGAAATTTACAGGAATTACGTGTTTATGTTATAGGTGACGATTATTTTTTTGTTCGACATTTTTTAGGAAAATTCTAAAAAGCTAAGAAGTCCAGGTAAGCGGGATTTTTATGCTAAACTTTGCATAAAAATAAACAAAATGGGCTTAGGTTGATTTTTGGAAAAATATGCATGTTTTGTTATGAAAAGACATTTGAAACGACCTCAATTATTTGTTTTGCATGACTCATGAAATTCTGTATAAGAATAAAGTTCTTTCTATCATGACTGGTGTAGACATGAGCAAAGTTTTGACATTCTGTTTCTGAACTATGAAAAAGAGAGCGAATATGAAAAATTGCACATAAATCATATTTTTGTGATATGATTCTATTCTGTTCTGTTCTAAAAATGTTCTGTACTCTGATATAATATGATGTGATTTCTGAAACCTCTGGCATGACATTCTATTTCTGTTATGTTCTGACCTTACCACGGGTGTAAAACTGTGGCCTTTGTTTGGGTTGGTACCAACTTTTCTATTTCTGGTGCACCCACTTTGGAAAAAAAGTGATTTTTTGCATGTTCTTTCCTATGTGCACACTCGAGACTCCGAGAATGATAAGGGGAAGATTCACATTCTGTTTTTGCTCAGTTGGTCGCCAAGATTTGCACAACTCTACCACGGGGGTTAAACATGGAATTCTGTTCTGATATGATGTTTTAGTTATGCTGTGCCAAGGGAACTTTGAATAAGAATAGTTTTAAACTTTCACTCTGATATTTTTGATAGCATGTTCTAACTCTGCATTCTGAAAATCAAAAGGTGTTTTATTCTGCATTTTAAACTTCATAAATGCTCATGTTTACATACTAGTATATATTTTCTGTTTACTGAGTTATTGATAACTCACATCTTATTTCCACAATATTTTTCAGATAATTTGAATATTTCAGCTAAGGATCAAGTGTATGGAGCATGGGTGAGATGAGTTAAGAATAATGGATTAAGCATAGAAGGTTTATATGAGTATTGAGGATTTTTGTTCAATAAGCTTGTTTTGCTTTGATGATGTGGTATGTTGGGAGGTTGATGTTTATATTAAAACTTTGTGTTGTCTTAGATTATTTATACTGGAGAAATTGATGTGAATTAATGATTATTTTGTGTGATAGAGAAAATTGGAGTATTAGATGACATGAGTAAACTCTCCGGACCCCTTCGGGACGGGGCGTTACAATTTTATTCATTTAGTTGATCTTTTCATGCATATATATATAATATAAGATAGCCAAAAAGAGTCGATCGAGCTCCCACATATTAATGTTTACAACCCAATATTTGGCTATATATGTTGCTCTATCTATGCATGTTCCCCATCTTTATTTGTTCGCTCTACTCGATCCTTACAAAATCATCATAATCTGCAAATCACAGAAAAAAATGCATATATTTAGTCGAGAGGACTCGTCAAGAAAATAGATAGTTTCACATCCAAACAAGCCCATTATTAAATTTATTATATGGTGTAGCTTGCTCATGATGAATTGCTGTTTTTTGGTCAAACTGTTCGCATGAACAAAGTAGAAAGGCATACGCCTGCCCAAACACAGCCAGACGCATACATGCAGTAAGAGATTGAGAGAGAAATAAATTACTTGTTGCAGTCCACATCGGGTTTAATAGGAACCGGAACTTTGATCTTGCAGAGGTTCGGAAGTAGTTCAGCCTTATAAGACTTAACAACATTCTGGGCTGCAGCATTTTTGAAACAGACACACATAGCCTTGCGATCTTCGGAGGTCGTAGCTTTATTTAGCAATCCGCTTGCGCTTTGGCAGCAGGTAGCACTGGGTGCCGGTGGGTCAGAACCCGACAAGAACGGCATGCAAGGCAACAAAGCTTTCAATGCATCCTGGCATAGATCGGCTCTTGTAGTAGTTGCTCTTAGGATCAACATCATCATCATCAACCCAGAGGCCGTTAGAATTGTTTTCTTCTCCATTAATCTCTTTTGGTTTAAAGACTGATGCTTAGCTACAGATATGAGCTATTTTGATGTATTGTATAGGTGCAAGCTTGCTGCTCTATATCTAGAGGTGTTCTAATATGTTATGACTACCCTTAATTAATGACTTTCATTAACGTAGTGGGCCTGGGTTCATAAATACGTCCCAAGGGAAAAAGAAGAAAGCTAATTTCTGTTAATAACTAAGAACAAAACTACAAAATAAGTTTCTACCTTCCATATATAAATATATAACGTCCATCTTGAACCATGCATGAGTAGTAAAAGTTCAATACCAAAGTTGCCCTTTTGCCTTTTCGAATTTTTTAAGTTTATTTTATTTTATTTTTTATAATCTTTTAATATTTTAGGTACTCTCATTTTTTAAGTTGATTATTTTAGTTCGGTTGGGTTGGGTTCGATTCTTTTCTTTTCCAAAACAGAAAATATGGAGTACCCCTCATTTTAAAAGAACCAAAAAGAAAGAAACGACCAAGTGTGCATCTAATTATAAGTGTCTAACATATTATGAATCTTATTGCTAAGCTAGCAAACACAGAAAGGGAATTTCAAGCCAAAAACACAAGGGTGCTTTTGGAAATTTATGCGGAATAATGACGTTGTATTTGCTAATTATGTTCTTTTTCAAAAGTCATTAATTCTAAAGAACTCTATTTATTGAATCATAAATGTATCTCATCAATTAACTTACATTAGGGTTGCCATGTTGAAATAAATGCATGCACCTCAACTACTTGAAGGCAACTTTGTCAAGAATCTTTTATATCTACTGATGGATAAAATATGGATGTATAAATTTTAAAAATGAGATATACTTAGTTTAAGAGAATAAAATAAAATAAAGATACAGCCTTAATAACTATTATAAAATGATTTGTACAAGAAATGCATGGCTTTCCCTTGATCACTATAATGGAATTGGAAATAACCATATTACTTTTTTTTTTCTGTTTTTGTATGTTAGAGATAATATCAAATATCAAATTTAATTTTATTATTATCAAGACTTTATTTTCATAATTATCAAATCAAGAGATTTAATTTCCATAATTATCAAATCAAGAGTTTGATTTTCATAATGACCAAGATATTTATCTTATAATATCATCTCCAAGTGATTTTCCTATAAATACGGACTAATACTTTGTATTCAATCACAATTGAAAATAGTAAAGATGAATGGAGAATAGTAAAGATGTAGATTTCAAAGTCTCTCATTCTCATCTTTTTTATTTTTTTCCTTATTTCATCTCAATTTCTATTATATTTTAAATTTTCTATGATGGTGTCATAGTCCTTTGCTAATGCAAATCTTGATTCTGTGAACTATTTCTTCTAAATAATTTTTTGCTATCGTTGCGTCCAACAAAATCTTCATCGTCTTTCAACCATGTCTAGTCTCAAATTCTTGTCTTTGAGAATCTTTGTTAGTTGTAAACTTTTTTTATTAGGTTCTTTTTTATGAGCCCAATTGAATGGTTGTGGGTTTTTGGGTTGTTGTTGGTGTTGTGGGCTAGATTTTAGGCCTGAAAGATAGGAGAACTGGGCCCAGCCCATGGGCTAGTTGGGAGCTCAGCTGCCTCCTTCAAAATAGCGTCGTTTAGTAGCTGGAAAGTAAATATTTTTTTCTCCCCCTGGAACGGCATCGTTTTGGTTTGTAGGGTGAAAAACCCTAGCTTTCTTCTTTCTTTTTCCTCCTGCACCGCTCACTCCCTTCTCTTTCTTTCTCTCTTTTCTTCTTCTTCCTTCCTCCTCCCACACCCGTGACCTACAGCACCTCCTCCCGTCGCCACCCCATCTTTGCCACATGGTTCCTGTGCAGCAACCATCCTTCCTGTCTTCCTCCACTGTGTACCTTGCCCAATCCGCACGCCTCCTTGAGTGGCGCCATGGTAGCTACTTGTAGAGAGTTCATAGCAAGAGGAAGTGTTAGCCTCTATGCATGAAGTCCGAGTTGTGGATTTTGAAGAATTGAAGACTCTTCAAAGGAGGGACCCAAAGCTACTGGATATTTGAAAGAGAGTCAGAAAGTCAAGAGGACTTGCACACTACAGTTTGGATAAGGATGGTATTCTATTGTTTAGAAACCGCAAGGTGATTCCCACTAATTCAGAGTTTAAGGAGAGAATTTTAGTAGAGGCACATGTGGCTCCTTATTCAATTCACCCTGAAAGTATGAAGATGTACTGGGACTTAAAGATGATTTTTGGTGGGAAGAAATGAAGAGGGACATTGCCATGTTTGTTGAGAGATGTACCACTTGCTGACAAGTCAAACTCGAGCACCAAAGACCTGCTGGTGACCTCCAGCCCCTCTCGATTCCAGAAGGAAAATGGAATGACATTGCTATGGATTTTATAGTGGGTTTGATGAGAACTCCTAGCGGGAATAATTCGATTTGGGTGATTATTGACCAGTTGACCAAGAGTGCTCATTTCCTACTTGTCACTAATGCCGACACCTAGGGGAAGCTGACATGGTTGTATGTGAAAGAGATAGTCCGGTTGCATGGGATACCCAAGAACATTGTATCTGATCAAGAGCCGAGATTCACATCCCATTTTTGGAAGATCTTATAGGTGGCCATGGGCACTAAGTTGAAGTTTAGCAGTGCTTATCACCCTAAGACAGATGGCCAATCAGAGCACACTATTCAAACTCTTGAAGACATGCTACAAGCTTGTGCCTTGGAATTCAAATGTAGCTAGGAGAATCACTTGCCGCCGTAGAGTTTGCATACAATAGTAGCTTCCAAGCATCCATTCAAATGGCACCTTATGAGGCTCTTTATGGGAGGAAATGTAGATCACCGTTATTTTGGTATGAAGTTGGTGAAAGCAAACTTCTTGGGCCAGAGATAGTTCAGGAGATGAAGAATCAGCTCCGGATAATAAGAGACAAGATGGCAGCAGCACTGAGTCACCAGAAGAGTTGGGCCAATTTTGCACTGGACTTCGCGTATTTGTTGTTGGACCTATGTTTTCCTTTCCTTTATTTCAGCCGAATGACTATACTAACCTCTTAGAGGACTTTATTTCGAGTTGTATTGTTATTAAACTTTATGGTACTTAGTTTTTGACTGCCTTATATTTTTCCGCTGCGATATTTATGTTGTACACATTTTGCATGTTTGCACACACTTGCACAATGTGATGGGGTGTATGATCCGTGTGGTCATCATCCCAATGTCACGACATTCTCCAAATCACACGTGGGGGGTCGAGGGCGCCACATTTTTAGTCCTATAATTGACTAAGGTCATATTTAGTACATTGTTGGCTCAATCTTTCGGCCTATCGTTAGCCCTATATTGGCTTTGGTCTATTATCAATCATTGTCACTCATAGTTCTAGATTTGACGTTCCGGCTACCAGTCACTTTTATCACTTCATCACCACTGCCACTTTTATCATCTCATCAGCTATCAATGAACAAATATGAAGTCTACATTCAAATTTCAAATTGAAGATTTCAAAGTTATCCACCTTGAATGTAGGGGATGTTAATGATAATATCAAAATAAGAATTTGATTTGATTATTATTCTAATTTAGTTTTCATAATAATCAAAATATGTACGTTATCTCATCTACTTGTAATTTATCTATGAACAGTGATCAATGCTAGCTTTATATTCAACCAAGAGAATATGTACTAGTAAAGATCATACACTTAAAGTCTCTCTCTCTCTCTCTCTCTCTCTCTCTCTCTCTCTCTCACACACACACACACCCACACACACACATTCTCCCCCCCTCTTTTAATTTCCTCCATCTCAATTTCTAATATATTTTAAATTTTAAATTTGTATAAAAATCTAAAAACTGGAATTGCTTTTTTCTTTTTGCAAATAATTAGTGGGAAGAAAAGATATGCCGTGTGTGGGGATATTGACTGAAGATAAGCCCCAACCCATAATCCCATTAGGCGAGGTTGTATACGTACTGTTGAATTTGTTGATCCATGCACGCAATTTTTGTTGCCATCCAAAAGTTGATGTGCTTATATATAGAAAATGATTCTTATGCCAACTGTGAGGGGCGAAACCCCCAGGGGCTAGGCCTAGGATGGTCACCGGGCCCTGGCCCACACATGAGATCTGGGATGGGCCTAGTCGGCCTTGGAGGCCTAGGAGAAGGGACATAAGGCAAAGTGTCTTGACAAGAGGACGAAAGGCAGGTCCACCTAGTGTTATGTCTGATCGATTGTCAGAGACATCCTTGACCCTGACACAGTAGGGCAGCCTAACACCCTAGCTAGCTGATCGTTAGGGACGTCTCCGTCCCTAACATAGTCATCCAGACGGCATTGAAAGGGTAAACGAACCTGTCTTGGGCCACGTCGCATTTAATGGGGTAGTAACAAGCTTAACCAAGGCCACACCGG
Source organism: Pterocarya stenoptera (assembly GCA_003123785.1). Classification (NCBI taxonomy): domain Eukaryota; kingdom Viridiplantae; phylum Streptophyta; class Magnoliopsida; order Fagales; family Juglandaceae; genus Pterocarya; species Pterocarya stenoptera. Next base: position 573 of record QEOT01121696.1, on the reverse strand, counting down.
ATTTAATAGAGCAGGAGCAAGCACACCATGGCAAAGTCACACTGCATTTAATGCATCCCGAGAGTTGGCATGCAACAACAAGCCCACCTGAATGTCAGCGGCAACCCCGATTAGGCCTGGTAGGTCTAATCGGAAGCAGGAGGCAGGCAGGGACACTTGATCCCAATACGGAGCCGCACACCGGTCGCCATCACCTCGGGGCCCACCCCAACAAGGTATAAATACTCCTCTCTGTGCTGAGAAAGGGTTACTTACACTCTTGAATACTTCCTTGCTTATTCTCTTTAGCTCTCACTTTTTCTCTTCATCTCCAACCTTGGTCTAACTTGAGTGTTATAGGTACCACGACCCCCGAGCTCTGGGTCATGGGATTTTCTTCTCTTCTTCCTTGCCTTTGCATCTTAAGGCATTTTCATATTTAGACTGGGCTGGTTGCTTCGACACTTGGTCAATTACATGTTATTATAATTTTATAGGAGATTCTTGTCTTGGAAATACAAAAAGTGCCAAACCATTTGGAGATCTTCTGTTGAGGCAGGGTTTTGCTCTATTGCATTTATGTACGCCCTCACG
>QEOT01121695.1:0-15792 GCA_003123785.1 Pterocarya stenoptera | reverse complement strand
TTTTTGCAGGGATTAATGTATTGAATATCTTAAATTAATACACAATCAGTCATGTAGGAGGATTCGAGTAAGATGATATTGAGTTTTCAGATTGCATATTGATGGTGCTGAACTATCTTGAGACAACAGATCAACGCAAGTACAAGAGGAAACAAGGATATTTTCTTGATTTGAGACGTTTTAATTTTTAGCACGTGTCAGTATTTTGGCCATAACTTTAGTTACGGATATCGGAATCGCGCATATGATCCTAATTTAGAAAGCTCTTTTCGACGCGCACGCCGTGGCCAAAATCAACTATGTTCCCCTTCAAATTTTCATTTTTAGATATTTTTTTACCTTTTATGTTAATATTTCATTTTTCGTTTAGGAAGTGATTTTGAACTCGATTTTTTGCTAGATTTTTTGAAGATTACTTATTTATTTGTGCATTTATTTTTGATATGTTTATTAGGATTTTACTATTTTTGATAAAAATATGTTATTTTCGAATTTCAATTATTATAGCCCGGCTTGTGGGTTGATTTTGAAAATTCAGGAGTTTTGATAATTTTCAATTGAACATCATAGTCATTTTCTTTGTATTTTCATATGAATATCTTATCTTCTCTATATTGGTCATAGGTTAGAACTAGCCACTAGAATTAACCGGTCCATAAGGAAGAGAGAGAGAGAGAGTTTCGAATGGATTCCATGCACATTGAGTGCAAAGAACTACTTTAGCTTCAGCCCTGGCTACGAGGTTCTCGGAGGAATCTAAAGCACAAAAAGCAATGCCAAAAATATAATTGATCTGAATATGTTTCTCCGTTTTTCCATGCTTGTAGAGAAAGATTTAGCAAATGCATGTCAGACAGAAGGGATCATCAGTAACACTGGTATGTTAATAATTAATCCATAGTTTCCGCGTGCACGATATCATGAAGGAGATGTGACTGATCATGATCTTTTCATCTACGATCTCAATGGCTCTTATAAGTATTATTCAAGTAGCAATAATATTTCTTCTGTGTTAATCTTTATTAGTCATTATAATCCCTCTCTCTCTCTCTCTCTCTCTCTCTCTCTCAAGACTGGCTAGTAAGAAAAAAAAATAGAAAACGCCCGTAAGGGGAGAATTAATTATTGTTGGTTAAAAAGAGAATGAATGAAGATAACTATATTATATGTAAGACTTAAATTTACATAAAAAGATTAGAACCTTGTGTATTTTAAAATAAAATACGCACATAATATATAATTGAATAATTCTATTTAAATTTCTTTATACCACATACTATTCACGGGAGATAATCTCAAGATCTCCATCTTATTTTCACCTAGTTCAAGTGTCGTAAGGACTATCATATAATGAAAAAATATATTTATAATCGTGAATTGTGTAACCGTCGCGTAATCGTTTTGAAAAAAATGAATAAAATATGAGATCCATATAAAAAAATTAATTTTTTAATAATGAACCTCACTCTTTTTTAAAGTATTTATACGGCGTTTACATACTTTACAATTATATGTAGAATTACTCTCGTATAATATATAACCACATGCAGGCGATGCTGCAACTTGTACGTACAACATATATACTAACAAAGAACTAAAGTAGAGATAACAAAACCTCATGTACTGATAGCTAGAAGTATTTATTTTCAGAGCATGGCTAATTAAGCCCGTAATTAATCTCATCCTATAGGCCGTGCATATTATTAAAAATTAGTCTTAATTATATAAGTGAATAAGTTGTGAATAGTAATAAACTATTTGTAAATAGCAATAAATAGTGATGAAGTAATATGAGACTTCACTTACAAAACACAGCCTTAAATTAGCACTTTGGCTCTGTTTAGAAACACAATTGTTCTTAGACTTTCTCATATTACTTCATTACTATTCACAAATAATTTAATAATATTCACAAATTCTTTTATTACTATTGATGAGTATGCGAAAGTGCATTCTAAATATTCTATTATTAGATTAAAATGTTAAAATGTGAATAGAAATAATAAGATATAATTTATATTATTGAGTTTAATTCTATTCAAACTGAGATATATTTGAGCATGATTTTATAATATTTTAAATCTCAAATATTGCATTATTGGTTGGTGAAAGATAGTTTATAATTGGGTTTTACATTTAATATTTTTGAAACTTTACTATTCGACTTTTATATTTGGTTTTATTTTGATGGCAGTCACATGGAGTAAAATGCATGGAAATATATATATATATTTATATATATATGGGTGAAATGAAGGATTGAAAAAATAAAAAAAGAGATGAAGAAATTAACATGCAATATGGCCCTTATTTGAATTAAAGGATTGTACGTGGGTCATTTTTATTTTATGGGAAGACTTTGACTTGGTAAAAAGCTTTGAAGCTGATGGTAATCTCTTGTACGCGAGACGTAAGCTGGGTCAAGTGTTTTTGGGACATTTGAGACGCAACACGCGATTGGGATTTTGGATGCACGAAACGGAGCAGATTTTATTTTTCTTTGGCTGGATTCTTTGAGGAGGGGGACGGAACACACCTGTGGGAGGACGATCTCAAGAGCGAAGAGACGAAATTAATTTACATAGTCACCGTTTGCTTTATTTTTTATTTTTTAGATTTTGCTGTCCATTATATTTATGGATGACTAAATTTTCAAATAGGTTTAGGAATAAACTTCACATTAAATGATATTTTTAATTTATGTATTTAATTTTCAATTATTAAAATTTTTTTATTTTATCATTCTCAATTCATTGTTGATGTTTTCTTCTCCAAATAATCATAGAATTTATGTTGTTTATAGATTTAGTCATGTTTTTTCTATTGAATAGATTAATTCTTTGATTATGTGTGGATTAATTATTTATCTATATTGATTTAATTCTTTGATTCAATATCGCTCACCAAGTATATTATCGTCGTTAAATTCCTAGATTGTAGTTAGGAATCTAGGATGGCTATTTAGCATGGACCGTTACAGTAACTTAGTAATGGAGGGAGAAATATCCTCTCCAGGGAAATGGACCGAACGCCCATACTATGAAAGCCCATGGACCGAAGATCACCGACCCTCCGTGTGGTGGCATTGCTCCAGTCGCTACAATCTTCGAGGCATAATATAATGAACTCTTTATGCTGCATTTTAGCTCTCACAAGGGATTGTAGTACGAGCTTGACTATACATGATGTTGTTATAGTATTTACATGATGTTGTTGAATTAGTAAATAGTAACCAAATTCGAAAGTTAGAATACTCCACCTTTGAATAGTGAAGTCCATCCAAATGATTATACTTCCAAGATAATGGATGCACCCTTTGGGCTCGGCCGAAGCAAGATTTTGATAAAACATTCAGGTATAGCCAAAAGGCAAATGTGGTCTGTCCAAAAATAACATTAGAGAAAGCACAATTACAAGAAGGGAATGGCATTTTTTTTGGAAAAAAATGAGCCAATAAATTAATCAAATTGAAATCTCAAGACCGAACCAAAGCCCTGTCTCTAAGTAAAGCTTCTACCGCTCTCCTCCCTGAAACCAAAGCCCCATCAAATGTGGCCGAAGTCAAATGGTCACCACACACGTACACGCCCGACCCAAATCTAGGATTTTTCATCAAATCAGTTGGCGGGCATTGATTCGGTTGTGCAAAACCGATCCGATACGTTTTCAAATGCCTCCACGTCCCCACCATTGGAGCGCCAAACCACCCCGAGAGCTCCCGAACAACCTCAGACGTCAGATCGTCATCCGACACGCCCTCGTACATACCGATCAACGACACCGACACTAGGGCCTTGTCGGGTGGACCATACGACGGAGCCACATTTGTGGCAAAGAACATGTTATTCACAATGCCATTGCCCGATCCGTTAAGATACAATACCGGGTCTCCTACCGGAACTTGAGCCCTCTCGGCAGTAAAATACAAGCAAACCGTACTTCGAGCCGGTTTTTGCTTAACCGGTTCGCTCCTTCCCGGCAAAATCTTAGCGGCTTGTGGTTCTTCAACCGCCACTATGACACCAAGCTCGCTCCTAAAAACTTCACCGTTCTCTAGCCTCACACTAGGCGAAGCAGAATCAGAAACCGATTCATCAAAATAGACGGAGACGACCTTCGAATTCAACAAGATCGAATTGGGAGGCAGTCTCGCAGCCAGTTGTTGGGGAATAGCGCCGATGCCATTCGCCGGAAGAGTATTGTCGCCGAGAGCAAGGCACTTGAAGATAAAATCGAACAATCTCGACGTCGTATCGAGTTCTTTATCGAAGAAAATCCCTCCAAAGAAAGGGCGAAAGAAGCTACGCATTATGGAATCAGAGAACCCGAGCTTCCTCAACAAGTCGATGGTGGGAACCTCCTTCGAACTGAGAATTTCCTCGTCGGATTTGGTCAAAACCCGAATCCTCGTGGACGCAATCAGTAATTTATCGAGAATGGACCCAATGGGGTTTGCGAGTGATTGTAAGGAGTCCCAGAAGTGGCGCAGAGGATCGGAGACGGTGTGGAACTGGCCATTGTAATAAACGCGAGCGCCGGAGTAGAACTTGTGAAGGTTTAAGGCTGAGTAGTCGAGGAGCTTTTGGGCCTCAGGGTAGCCGGTGATGAAGATTTGGAAGCCGCGGTCCAAAAGAAAGCCTTGAACTTTGTCAGTTCGGACACGGCCTCCAACGGCGTCGGAAGCTTCGAGGAGGAGGAAGGGGATGTTCTGGGAGTTGAGGTGCGTGGCGGCAGCGAGACCGGAGAGGCCAGCTCCGATGACAATGACGCCGGAAGTTTTGGGGTTCGATTGTGGGAATGATGATGATGCTCGAAGTTTAAACCGGGCGCGGTGGTGGTGGGTGTTTTGGGTCGAGGGAGAGAGGAGGGACGAGGGAATGGAGTGACGGAGAGATGGATGAAGCAGAGTCATTCTTGGATGAGGTTTCGGCTTGGGATGATAGAGAGGCCACCGTTTGCTTTGCTTTGCCTTTCTGGGCTGACTTTTGTTGTTGGACGTGCTCACGTGGCATATTTGTCCACGTGGCTCGAGTCTTGGATAAGGTTATACCACGAGAAATAAAGACATCATAATAATTTTTAATTAAAAATCCATCCTTTAGCTAGAAATAGGGGTGGGCAGCGGGCCCCGCATCCCATTGCACCGTCCCATTCTCCTTGCTCCCGTCCATGTGGGGGTGGGGGCTCCGTCCCGCTTAGATAGGGTGCGAAGGGCCCCGCCCACACCTCTAGAGGTCAGTGAAGGTGAGGGATAGATGGAGCTGTCCCGTTCTGTGTTTCTCCTGCCCCGCTATTTAATATATATTTAATATTTATATTATATATATAAAAAAAACTCCATAAGTGAAACGACAACCGTTTCATTTTATCTTAAGTCCCCCCACTCCCTTCCCTCTTGTCTTCTCGAAATCTCCTCTCTCTCTCTCTCTCTCTCTCTCTCGCACAAGCACCACTCGTTGTTTGCTGTGCCAAACTCTAAAGGTAAGACTTATAGTCCTTACTCCGAACCTCGAATGGAATTATTAATTTTTTTTTTTTGAGTTTTGGATTGGAGATTGGAGGAATGATGGGTTGAATCAGAGATGGAGGATGAGAATGATTGTAAATTTGTGTGCTGTAGATTTTGATTTGTGCATGTGTTTGAAATTGATGTCGCCTCTGTCACTGTGTTTGAATTTATTTATTTTTATAGTTTGTACTTTGTAGGTTTTTGAATTTGGAATCCTAAATTAGTTTAGGGTCTAAATCTGAAATTCTAAATAAATTGATTTAAGGGTTTCAATCGCAAAAATCTCATATATGTTGAGATTTTATTGGTCGGTGTAAAGTGGGGAATGTCACTCGACTGGTCTGAGGTTTCTCTTATCAAAACTGCCCCTTGGCAATAACAATTTCGCATACCCGCAATCACCCAGACAAACAAAAAGTACAAATCCCAGAGAATAAACTGCATACATGTCTAATGTGTTCTATAGAAGTATATCCCCTCACCATTTAGCAATGGAAGTCATTCCGTCCAAATGTATATAACGAAATTGTTGCGAAGTAGGTAGTATCGTAACTGTGTCATACGTACCGAATGTACTCAACAAAGACCGCGATCGATAAAATTCCAGTTGGGAAAAAAATATTCCAAGTCAAAATGGAGTACGTACTGTTCAGATAGAGAATATGTACTATATATCTTGCAGCAGAAAAGAGGTTCTGTTAAGCAAATGAGCAAGTGCTGGCAGTCTCTTTCTTGGAGTAGGACCATTCATGAGAACACTTTCAATATTGGCATTAACGTCTGACGGAGGCTTTTCAAGTGAAGAAATGAGGTAAGAGAGTCTCAGTGCCATCATTTTGGGGAGACCAGTCGCTCCTGGTGATGGAAGTGGTGGAGTTTTTCCTAGTATCTTCAAGTTTGGGGGCTAAGGTTGTTTCAGGTTTGGGGCTAAGGTTATTTGGGGGGTTGTCGCGACTGCTGCTTCTGTTCCTAATGTACAAAACAACTTGATGGAAGGCTCACTCTCACTCTCACTTAAGTATTTGTGGCGTATTGAGTGATTGAATCTAGGGTTATCTCAAGGCAACACTAAGATCTGATTGGTATGATGGTGAAAATTAATATTAACTCGGACTAGCACTCAATTCTCAAAAGATTGAAAGAGAAAATTCTCATTCATTCAAAATAGCATAATCAATTATAATATAAAACCGAAATAAATAGTATTAGGGTTCAGCTAGCTCTCTCCCAATTATTCCCTTTAACAACCTTAATCTCAAATATAAATCAAACTCCCAAGTTTAAGAAAACAATCTTATCAAATGTCTAAAATAAAAGAAACAAACTCAAACAAATTAACAATAATCTCCCTAATTTGAAGAAGATATTCGGAACAACCGCCCAATCCCTTAAAATCAAGGGGTTTGCCTCCTCTCCTAAGTTCAAGGGATTTGCCAACCAACCTCTAAAATCAAGGAATTGGCTAACAACTTGATCCTCTTTTAGTTGACTTTATCTTGGGTGTCCAAGGACACATCACCCGAGTCATGCATGTATCCCAATACTACCCTCCTAGCCCTCCTAGTAACATTACGAATAACCCTTCTTGAATCTCCATCACAACTCTTTGCCCCATATGTCTGATCCCTCACCACCACTGTGTGACTCATACGTTTGTGCCTACGAAAATCGGAACAGAAACACGGACTCAGAAATTCAATAAATTAAAAAGAGAAAAGATGAGAAAATCGTTTGAGAGAGAGAGAGAGAGAGAGAGCACCGACAGAAACTCAAACAAGTTGGATTTTCAAAGAGAGTTTCGCGTGCACATGATAGATTTTGAAACTATAAAAACGAAAAGATTAAAAGCATAAGTCACAGTATATGCGCTCACAAAAAATTATAAAGGAGGTTCAAAATTGGGAAATAAAAATCCAAACAAGCATATATCATACAAAATCCACCAAAAGTCGGAACTTTGAAAAACAAAGAAGGGAAGAGAGATATGAACAGGAAAGTAAACCTTAAAAAAGGCTAGTACTTAGAATCGAACGCCGAGCTCGAGTTTCGTAGTCGTCTGATGGTCGATCGTCTCCCGAAGGACTGCGATGTTGAACTTAGAAGATGGGGAGATTGGGAGGTATATATATAGGCTTCGAGGACAACGATTCAGACATATAATCGCATTTGAAACAAAGAAAACCGAAAGTCGCATTACAATAAAAACACCACAGTATATATATTAACACTGGCTGATAAATTGACACGGGTTTACCCACCGAGTCTTTTGAACAACAATCACAGCACCAAACCTTATGCACAGCTTAAAATGTACCCCAATAAACAAAAAATTAAAAAAAAGAAAAGAAAAGAAAAATCTACAAGTTGAGGGACCAACTTCAGATCCTATCAAATGCATTCTTCAGATTCCCACCAAACAATGACATGAGACCACCGCCATGGACTCTCCCCTCTGGAACCATGAAGTCCAAGCTTTTGCTACCTGCACCACTGCTAACTCCAATAACATTCGCATTCATTCCTCCCTCTGTCTTCTCAGCACTCAAGACGCTTGAATTAGACGACGACGACTTCATTGATAGAGGAACCAAGACCTGCGGGGGTATGAGATGTGCTCTTTTTGCAGGCCTTTGCAGCAACTCAATGCTGGTAGGTGCAACACTGACTCTGGATAAAGAACTACTGTTTCCAAACCTGCTGCTGCTCCCTGCCATTGAAGCACCAGTCACAACACCCTGGAACAGTCCCGATGCAATCATGCTTCCCTTGTTAGTCTCCCGCTCCAGGACCATGCTACTGTGAGCAGCACAAAGACCACTCTTACCCCTTGCAAATTTCTCACATTTCCCCTCTCCCCAAGTGCATCGCTTGCCCCCGCCGTGAGCCTTGCAGAAATCTGTACTCCCTTGGGCACTCTTCCCACACTTCTCAAACTTGCACCGCTTCCCTCCCCCATGCTTGACACAACAATCAGTGCGGCCACGTGCACTTTTTGTGCAGCCTGGCACCGCACATCTCTTTCCACCACCATGGGCAACACAAAAGTTTGTGCCTCCATGGACACTCTTTGGGCAAATCCCACCACCATCAAAAAGGCAGCGCTTTCCACCACCATGTCCCTTGCACAACGGCGTGCTCCCTTCAGCACCCTTGGTGCACCCAGCAAATATGCAACGCTTGCCTCCACCATGTGCCTTGCAGAACATGGTGCTCCCTTGCGCACCCTTTTTACAATCATGGTACTTGCAACGTCGTCCACCCCCATGAGAGATGCACAAACCAGCCTGTCCTTCAGCACTCCGACTGCAGTTTTCCATCCTACACCTCTTACCACCTCCATGTCTAATGCAAAGGCCCGACTTGCCTCGTGCAGCTTTGCTGCACCCACCTGGGAACCCACATCTTCTGCCACCGCCGTGTGCTATGCAATAATCTGTCTTCCCCTCGGCACTTTTAGTGCAACCCAAGTGTTGGCATCTCTTCCCTCCACCGTGTGCCTTGCAATAGGCAGTTCGGCTCTCTGAACCCTTGTTGCACCCTGGTTTTTGGCATCTCTGTCCGCCCCCATGACCGATACAAAGACCAGATGCCCCCCGGGCTCCTTTTGTGCAGCTGAAAAATCTGCATTTCTTTGAATTGCTGGTTCTGTGGTCCGAAGATGCTCCAGTAGTTGCTTGCTCAGAGATAGTGCCAACTGAGTACTCAATTGAGTACTCTGTCGTGGTCGATGGCTCGTGGCTTGACTGCGATTTGGTCTGAAGCTCTAGAAGTTCTCGTGTCGGAATCAAAACCTTGGTAGCACTGTCACTTCTGGGAGCCAAAAGAAGCGATGGCATATAGCCACCTGATTTCTTTGCTGAGGTAGAACCCTCATCAACAACAGGAATCACAAGATTATCTTCAGCAGATACTTGGTTTGGGAGAGAGAAGGTATTAATATCCATCTCCTTTGAAATTGAAATATCAAGCACACTTGAAGACTCATTAGCACCTCCAGAAAGACTGAGTTGGAGGATTGAGTCACTCTCAGATAACAATCCCTGAGTAGCTAATCCTTTGTTCTTCTTGAATCCAGCATTGAAATAATTATCTGAGCATGCACTTGGTGTTGGGCCCAACCCAAGTACCAATCGGCAACCGTCATCTGAACCATTGGAAAACTTAGCCCCAAGATTACTTTGGTTACACCCATATCTAACTGTGTCGCTACCTCCATAGCCAAGGCAATTCAAGCTTAAAGTAATATCGCCATTATTGTTCAGATCCATTCTTGTGAGGTTGAGCACTAAAGTTCTGAATGTCCCAACTAAAAGAACACTTTTTACAACACACTACAAGCAGTTCTAAATATCAGAACTAAATCAAAAAATTCTAAAAGGCTAATTCCCCCACTAACAAAGCCAGACGTGTCTGATCTGTCCATCCTTAGTATATATCAGCAACAACAGTGCATAATCTTTCAGTGGAAGCCCGTTATAAATATCTGATAACGTTTCTTGGATAGAAACCTTTAATAAGAATGGTTAATATGGATCTGCAGAGATCTCTGGAGCTTCTTGTGCTCCTTGCTGAGAAATCACACAGCTTCATCAACCCTGACAACGAAGACAGAAGGAGACTGCATTCCAAATTTTTTTTATCAGTACTGCATTCCAAAATAAACAATAAATCAACTTGAAGGAAACCTGTATTCTCCTCGATGGTACAAACCAACAGCAATTAATTACAGTATTTTGTTCACCTAAAATCATTACGAGAAATGCTCTAAACCCTCAAGCTTATATGAAAGGAACCCTCAAAAGTGAAATACTACAGACATAATAGGTCAGTGTCAATGGGAGAGAGAGAGGCATTTCAGAAAAATCAACACGATACAACAGTCAATACATGTGACAAGCATATCTGATCTGTAATCACTGAATTCAAATAGGAAATTGCCATCTCAATTTACCATCGATTCAAAACATCATCTAAGAATATTGGAGAACACAATCACATTGTTTACATTTATTACAAGTCATGACTTATATTATGCATTTATGAAAGTATGTTTATCAGTCACCATAAGCCTCAATTTTGACAATTTCCACCCGTTTAGATGGTGGGAGAGGGGGAGGTAGAGTACTGCCGTGAAATGCTTGCTTGAGGGGCCACACCCTCTAGTGAAAAGCCAGCGATTTAACCAGTTCCGTGTAGGGAAACTTCTGAGGGTGCAGTGCATGGGACCGGGGTTTACCCTGTACAGGTGGGTCCGAAGGGCCCTGACTTGGAGAGGTTCCCCAACATAAAAATAAATAAATAAATAATAATAATAATAATAATAATAATAAAAGCTTGCTTGAGGTCCAAGGATGCCTTACAAGAAAAATGTGATGGGATCACTGTAGACTGTTCAAGGTGATGGGATCAGATTATCATATGCACAAAGAAGGGTGAGGGAGACAAAAACATCAAATGATTATGATTCTGACTTAATTCCAAACCTCATTTAAAAAAAAAAAAAAAAAAAACATTCCGAGTCTTCTTATCAACTCTTATTAGCGTACATTTTTGTTATAGGTAATCAATAAGTTTTAGGCCTGGTTTTGAAAGAAAGATGCTTCCATTTCATCCCATCTCATCTCAGTATCCAAACACCACAAACACAAACGCTTTTCAATTTCAAATCTTCAAAATTTTCATTTAATCATTACCTAATTATTACAACTTTCCCAAACTTCCAAACAAAACACAAAAAACAATTCAACATTTTCAAATCCCAAAACAAATATTATATTCTAACAATATTTTAACTTTATAATATTTTTATTCAACTTTTTCTCTCTCCTTTCCCAAAACCCTATAAGACATTTTAACTCAAACAATTTTTAACTCATCTCATCTCAACTCAAATATCTCACTACTATTCACAAATCATCTGAACTCATCTCATCTTAGCTTACTATCTAAACCAGGCCTTAGTAGGCAAAGGGCAAGTACAAACTCTTATTAGCTTACATTATGTGAAGAAAATGTGTAACTTATTATATAAGATTTTTGTAAATGAAACAAATCATTAATCATAATACAAGCAGTAGAGAACAAGCTAAAGATGACATTTCGTGCAATTAATCTGAGCCGAGTAAGATAAACTATAAGTCGAGCAGCAACTCTTTGAATACTTGGTTTAAGTATTAGCACCAAGAAAAAGAGTTGAGGGCGGCGTGAAGATATTCATAGTGCACAAATTCATTAAAGGAACCAAATTTTCCTTTCAAAAAGAACTTGGAAATATAGTGCTAAAGAGTTCAGAAAACATAAGAGTCATTATTATATGAACTACTAAGTCGAAAAAGTAAAACATTTGACAAAGTCTTCTGACCTTCACTAACTTAATGGGGAAAAAAGCCACATCCATTTCGTTTGAGGAGAATGTGGAAGTTACGCAGCCCAGTAGTGATAAATGCATATTCTTCCTCCTGATTGTTAATTTGTTCAATTGATTAGCAAGGCCACAAAACTGTAGACTCTGTGAAATATGACCACATAGAAAGGTAAAAGCTTCAGACTTGGAAGTAAAACAAAAAGCACTTACATATGTAAATATTAATAGTGAATCAAAGTTTGTATTTTTTCTTCAAAAAATGTGAAGTCTTCCAGTCCCCAGTTTAGTCAGAAACCCAATCACAAAATGGATTTAGTATGTTATATTTTATTTCAGCGTAATTCGGTATATTAGATCTATAAGAAAACGTTTTTTTTTTCTGAATATTATTAGAAGATCAATAAAAAAAACGTACTACAAATCAACAAGAACTATCTGATTCCCCTCTTATCAATACTAAAGGACAAAAAAACAATGAAAATTGGCAATAAATCGAATACTACAATTTGAAATCTATCCAAAACCCTGAAAATTGAAAAACAAGAATTAGACACTATTGAAGAAAAACTCTTAAGTCGTACGGAAACCATATATATTTAAATGAACCAGGTCAAGACCACAACTAGATCGGAGATGATATGGGTTCAATTGAGTATTTAATACCCAAAATCATTTACACTTACAAAAAAAAAAAACAGAGAACAAACGCAGAAATACTCATTGACTAAAAAATAACAGATTAAACAAATTTCTGCAAGATTAAAGTAAACAGAGAAAAGAAATTAGAATATCCAAAAACCATAAAACTTAACAATCTCAATCCATGCAGTTAAAAGAAAAGAAATTAGGAAAAAAAAAGTAAAAACCTAAAAAAAAAAAAATAACTCACAGGAAAAAGTATTATCAAAGCAGGAGCATTAATAATGAAAAACCCAAGATATAACAAGTAAAATAAAACAAATAAAAGCAACAAAAACACAAAAAATAGACGAATAATTAGCAGATTTACCCTGATAATCAATTTACAGCAAATCTAGGAAAAGATGGCGGATCTGAGAAGCAGAAGGATTCGTACTGAGGCCGAAACCCCAGAGAAAGAAGAAGCAGGAGCAGGAGCAGGAGCAGGAGGAGGAGGAGATGCAGCAGAGGAAAAGCGATTGTAGCAGTGTGAGGAAGAGAGGAAAACAACGACTCACGTAAGAGGCTCTAATAAATAAACGGAAATTGACTTGGGCGGGGCTGCCCTATTTTTCTCCAAAATTAAACACAAAATCATAAAAATAATAATAATAATAATTGGATGTTGGCCGCAACTTGTTTGTAAAGAGGTGTGAAATACCAGAAATATCCCGCTCTCAACCAGCCTAGAATTTTCACCGGTCGGCTCTGGCCGTCGTGGTGCCTACTTTTGGTCGAAAACGACAACGCAAGAAATCTCGGAATCGCTCTCCCCACCCAAAACGCTCATGAATGACCTACATGACGTCACCAATATAATATCAAAAGAATCTGCTGAGGTGGTACCGAGTCTGCTAATGGCGCGCTGTGCACTTGCCAACGGCTCCATTTGCTGAGAGTATTTGTAAAAATTATTTGCTATTCTCGAAGGGCCAAAATAAATACCGCCAGAAGTTATATCATTAAAATTATTTATATAACTATTAATATTTAATCACACGACTTTTGATATGCACTCATCACCCATATATTTATATCTTAATTATTTATTATTTATTATTTATTCTATTGAATATTTTAATTGTTTTGTCTTAACCCTCCACTGCAATAAAGTAATATGATTAATAAATAATTAGCCTATAAAAAATTATAAAAACAAATTTATAATTTGTGTGATTTATGTTGTATTTGAATAGTGAGGTATTCTTAAATATTCTGTAAATAATAATAAAAAAGTAATAAAAAATGATGATAAAATATTGAATAATAATTAAAAGTATGTAAAAAATAATAATAAAATAAAAAATAGTAATGAGGTATGTTAAGGATATTCTAAATATCGAAACTAGGATTTAACTTTATAATAAATTAAAAAAAAATATTAGTCTCATGCATTCACATCAATTTATGAAGTAGTTTTTTTATTCTCTTTCTTAATATCTTCACCGTAATTTAATCATGTGTTACTCAACATAGAATGAATATTACGATATAAAATGAGATCATATTAGGAAAAAAAATTATTAAATGAGGAAGAGAAGCTCCAAAAAATATAAAAGAATTAGTGATATAATTTGAGGGGATGAATCAATTATCAAGTNCCCCCCCCCCCGGGGGCGCCCAAAAATCTGCTTTTCCTATGTCATTCTTGCTTTGGGAAATTTTATACATTTATTTTATTAAATTAAAAAGTAGCATAGAAAATTAAACACTTTTTGTCTTTTTCAATCTCTCTCTTTCGTAGAATTTTTTTTTTCCTTACCAAGTTTCTATAAATTGTCTGATTGCAAACGCCACCACCATATTTTTTTTCTCAAACAAGCATATTATAGATAAAATAAACAGTTATAAGATACAAAATTCAATAAGGTGAGAGCCTCCAACAATCATCTCAAATTAGTAAATACAACATAAGAAAAATAAAACAAAGAGGGATCTAAAGCCAATGACTTGGCTCCCACCCATTTCCCACAAAAGTAAAGCCGCTTAAAATGATTTTGACACAATTTGATAAACATGCTATAAAACTATATATGAAAGCCGCAATAGATTGTTTTGTATTGTATTTTACTGGTCTAAATTAACTAAATGAGATTTTTACTATCTCTTCATCTTGATCCTTAATTAAGAAAAAAAATATATAAAAAAATAACAACTGAAAGATGGATCGAATCACCAGTACATGATTATTACTAGCTATGGAGGCGCGTGTACATCATGCACCATCCTTAAAGAGAAGATAAAAGTCAAATCTAAAAATTCTGAAGTGGCTGATCCGATAGTGCCACGCTTGACGGAACACAACCACCAATTGCTCATAGCTCCTATTTCCTTTTTTTTTAAATAAAGAAAATAGAAGGTGGCTCAAGGCTGGTGGCTGTAGCCGAGGTGTTGGCTTGGCTTGGGTGGAGACTGAGAGCTCCTTGGATCTCTGTCTTTCTCTCTCTTTGTCAATGAATGAACGCGTCACGTGTGTGGAAGTGTTTGGTGTTCCTTCCACTCTTCGAGTCTCAGTGCCAGTTCGCTGCGTCCAACCTCTCAATGTGGGGGTATCTAGCGAAAGTTGTATCAAGTGCGCTTTAAAAAAAGAAAGTCAGAATAACGGCCCAATTAAAAGGGAAGGGTTTGAGATTTTTATTGTTCCGATACATCGGCTACACTTGTGAACAGTGATGCAGCCTCAGTACCCGTCTGACACGTGGTGAAGACACAACCCCTTATTATTCGGACAATGGACAGCCCAACTACACTCCTGAATTCCCCCCATACCCCACCCCAAACGACATCCACTTCAACAATGCCACGGAGTCCACTATGTCAAAACCACGTAATTAAGTAATTCCATTGACGTCTCCATAAGATTAATTGCGAGCACATGTTTTTCTTCTTACATGCTTGAGGGACATCAAACAATTTAATAGATTGGATTAAAGAATTTCCTCCCACTCAATTTCAAGGGCAGTTCTGTCCATATTTCGTTAGTTTAGTTGACTCTATGTATAAGCAAATTAAATAAAAATATATATAATATACCCATAAAGTCCAAAAATTATTTGAAAAAAAAAAACAATGTATCAGATGTTATATAAATTTCTCCCAACTAATTATAAAAAGTCCGTTTGTCTTGTATGTGTGGGTGTGGCCAATAATGTTGTTGCCATATAGCAAGCCGAATGAGTTAAAGTGCATTTTGGACAGTAAATAGAAATAAAATAAAAGATGGAAGTTGAATAAAAAATTA
>QEOT01121694.1:0-15778 GCA_003123785.1 Pterocarya stenoptera | reverse complement strand
AAAATTGTTTCAACCTTCAATTGTGTTATTGTATGTTATTAAATAATGGTACGCCATAGTTTGATAATGTAATATGGTTATAGATCCCTTCACATGCAACAAAAACTTGTTGGTCAACATTTATTTATACGTCAGATTAATGATAGGGCAGTGAAATGTGGACTTTTTGTGCATGATTGAGTCCTTGTGTCTGACATTCTTGAGTACCATTTAGGACTGTTCATCCGGGTTCCGGCCTGGGAACCTGGTTCAAACCCAGGCCTGAACCCTGATGAATCTGGGTTTTTTAAAACCTGGATTCCAGGTTCCAGTTGAACCCGCTTTTTAAAAAAAAAAACAGAAAAGCCTACATTGTTTATATGATATTGATGTAGCATTAGAATGCTTTTATAAAATAAAATAAAATCAAAATGCATGCAACATACACGATGCAATCCACTACACATTACATTGTTTGAATTAATTTGCTAAGAATATTACAAAACACATATTGCTTTAATCAAACTCCAATACACAGCAACAAACATGAACTAATTTGCTAAGAACATTCATGCTACCTCTACCCCACAAAGGACTATAAAAGTTGACATTTCTCTTCAGAAGTCTTCTCATCCCTGGTCCAATATAATCATGAAGACACCTCCAATGGCGTCTCTGTCAAGCCAGCAAGATCTGTAGGGTCCCCAGTTTGGGTGATGATCTTTTCTTTCACTGTATCCATTACAGAAAATACAAACTGAAACTAATGACTTATTGAAGATTAGACATGTTTCCCCACAACAGTAACACTGCAATTTCAAATTTAGAAAACCATGGCAAAGGTTAATGCCCATAAACTACTAGATTCACATTCATATGGGTGGTCAACAGAAGAACTTTGTAACTCATCGTTCAGGATTACTAATGCTAATTTATGATGCTAGAGTTTCTCTCAACAATATGACACAATCTTGCTGGAGTGTGCATCACAAATGGCCAGCAAAAAGAAGTTCTGTCTTGCAGTGATGATCCATAAGGGTTCTAGTGGCAGAGCATTGATGGCTCAGAAGGGCTATATGAAATCAGATGTGTTTAGTCTTTGGTTTGTTGGTATTAGATATAATAATGTTAAGAAGAATTGAGGATTTCGTGACCTCAGCCTAATAGATGTCATACAAGTACCAATTGTTTATAGAAGTAATTCCTTCAGGCATGGATACTGTGGAATGAGAGGAACCCCTTGGAACCAATGGATGCAAAATGGAGAGATCTTTTGCAAAGGATGAAATGCTGAGATGTATGCAGCTAGGTGGGTAGTTTTTTCTAAAAGTTCTTCACTACGGATAGACAAGTCATTGGGTAATAAGTTCCTCATAATGCCAATGAGGCAACTTTTAACATTATATGTGGATGAAAGATAGACGGATTGTTTTTATTAATAGAAGAAAATCTGGATTAAGTATACTCAATGCCTAAACCCTCCTATTTCTTCCATGGGAATGCAAAATGGTTTTTGTTTAAATCTTCAGATCTTATATAAGCTGCATAACATCACCAAGAATGAATGTTAGTTAAAATTTCAGATCTTCCTGGTATGATTATTAGTAGATTATTTATGAATTAAAGCAACATAAGTAGTAGCATGACCTTCCTTTTTTGCCCTTCTCATAAACTTTTCATTCTCTCCTATACCATACTAGGCGTTTTCAGTGTGTAAAATCTGCGAAGCTCATGGCTTACAAGGACTTTAAAGAAACCCCAAATGACATTATCAGAAAAGAAAGCATAAAGCAATGGGCACCAAAACAGACCCAAATCAATAGAGAGAACAAAGGAAATAAAAGATAAAAGAACCAGCAAAAGGATTCGAAAGCCAGCAAAAGGACTCACAAATCCAGATCCAACCCATAAAAATACTCTTCAAACATTATTCCATTCGAACATTGTCATCAAAACAGACCCAAATCAATAGAGAGTACAAAGGAAATAAAAGATAAAGAACTAGTAACAAAGGCAAAGAAGAAATAAAAGATAAAGAACAGGGAAACATCAAGCATCTGTTTATATCATAACTCACAAGGAATAATTTTCAATAAAATTCGAATAATAAACCAAATATAATCAGATCCAAAGCCTTTGGGAAGAAAAATGCTACCACCGAAAACCCTCAAACACTTAAAAAACACACACACACACACAAGCCATGTTTAAAAAAATCCATGCTAAACCAATAATCTGTTTCTATCATGTAAAAGAGCATATCGAGAGTGCATGCTGGAAATGTCGGCAGATCATGAGATGAGAAACAGAAGAACCAAAACGTAAAACCTCAAAAACTTAAATAAAATACCCATGTTTAACAAAAAAGAGTAGATACAGCAAAAGAACTATGCATTACTTATACCCACATAAGATTTGTTCAAAACCCGTATCATGTGAGAACTGAGAAGAACGGAAACAGAGATCCAACTAGAAATTAAAAAAAGAACACATGCGATGAACAGAATCTTACCCAAACGCCATGTCTTACCCAAAGAAGAGGAAGGCTGAGCTGCGGGAGGGTAGGAGAGAGAGAGCCGAATGATGTTTGGGGTGGGGGGGGGGGGGGGTTGTTTCAACGGTTAGTGATATTTTTTTTTAATAGAAATGGGGGTGTTGTTTTACTTGTTGCAGTGAGATTTTTTTATTTTAATAGAAACCGGGTACCGGGTTTTAAACCCGATGCCCAGATTTCAAAACCGTATCCGGACCGGATAGATCCCAGGCTGGAAACCGCATCCGGGTTCCGGACCGGGCCGGGATAAAAACCCAGCCCGGATGAACAGGCCTAAGTACCAAAATTTACTTGTTACTTTATTATTTTACCTCTCAAGGGAAGTTATTGTGTCTCCCGTGTTATGTGTAGGATTATTTTAAGCCCCTAGTTCATAAGCCTCTAAACATGAGGTCATTTTTATTAGCAATAATAGTTTGGGATGTTGATAAAACCAGGAACTTTTGAACTCAAATTCTATGTATTCTGTAAATGGATACATCAATCTTTATGGCCCCGGAATGATCAAAAGGCCCCGGAATGATCAAAATTCTAGATGGACAATGACACATTAATAATCAGGTTCGTTATTCCATTTGCCTTGAAATGAAACAGGTTTGTAGCATTAGAAATTAAATTTCTCTTTTTTTAACAAAAGACCATTGGAATTAGAACCCATTTAAACTCTCTCTCCCTCTCTCTTGAAAAGAAAAAGAAAAATAATGAAAACCCGTCTTTCAGATAAGTTCAATTTGGACTTTTGTATTTATGTCCTGGGGTTTCTCTGTGTTCTTTTTATGTGAGGAGTTGGTTGTTTGATGTGAAACTCCGCTTTTTCTAAGTGACTATTCATGATTCTTTTTTTCCCCTTTTTATTTCCCCTTAGTGGATGCTGGATTGGCAGTTGAAGCATCATTTTTTTATTGCATATTTATAGAAGCTATGTGATATTGACTGAGCTTGCAATTACTGTTAGTTTACAGTTTTTATTTTTTGCAATAACTCTCTCATTTGGGATGCTGTTGAGTCAAAGCTCATTTGATTGACATAGAATACTGGATTGTTTCAAGTGTTTGAAAGAATTGCACGAGTTACTTACCTTGTAGTATCAGGGGAATAAATTTGAGACTATTTCCATGCAGATGTTTGACTGGTAAGACAAATTGGATAGGCAAGGACAAATATTCTGCGCTGGGCCTTTATTCAATAGAATCAATATCATGGAAGATCTCCTGGATCAAGCTTATGAAATAGTGAATCTTATATGTGATTAGAGAGGGGAAAAAAAAAACAGAAGAAAAAGAAGAAATTTCCTTTATCCCTGGATTCTTTCTTATGCTGGTGGCTGTTTCAAAAGATGACCAAAAGAGTCTGAGATGGTGTTGAAATGATGGGAAGAGTGAAAAAATGTGACTAGGTATGCATTGTGTCAGGAAATGATTAATACTTAATAGTTAGTTTTGAAATGTGATGCTTAGTTTATTTGGTTCTTATTATATATAAGATGATATGAGTTGCCAGGTTTGCATTTTATAATTGTCATTGAGACTTGTTTAACGGGGTTAGTTCACCATATTGCTGGATTGAGATACTTATTTCCTAGTTCCTACCCAAAAACAAATCATGTCTTGCCACCAGTCACTTGTTTCTTGGTTTTTGCTCAAAACTAATAAATTTTTTTTTTTTTTTTGGTAAGCTTGTAGATTCTCTATTTAATAAACTTTTTGTGACCATTGGGGCTCTCTCTCTCTCTCGCTAACCAATTGATATGAATGCGTGCAAGCTTAGACCTCTTAAAATCAAACTGGGCTTTGAACTTTGAATTCCGCTGTATATATTCTTTGGGTCATTAGCTGGAGTTTATGCAATTATTTTGTAGTAGCTCAAAGGTTGAAATCAATAGGCTTTTTGAGATTATCAAAGTATTCACAATGGATCATTTATCTCATCTTTTAAAATACATATCAAACTTTATTTTTTCTATTTTACATTCTGATTTTTACAATATATTACATCAGCTTATCTATTTTTTATTCATATCATTTAAATAATATTTTTTTATTCTTTTTAAACATTTCCTTTCTACCAATAAATTTGTCATATCCATATATATTTTTTATATTTGCAATATATTATTATATACAATTTAATATAATTCAGTCCTATACACAAAATAAAAATATATAAGCCAAATAAAAATTAAAAATAAAATCAAAATATGAAAAAATTGGATAAATAATATTTTCAAGATATTTAAAAAAAATAAATAAAATAGAGGTGTTTTAAATAATGAACAATAAAAAGAATTTGTATTGAAATGTAAAAGTAAAAGGAAATGAGAGAATCATTGAAGTATAAATAATTTAAAAATTGTTTGAAGGATGAACAATACCCGATATATGTAGTGGGTTATTGTAGAAATTTGTATTTTATATGTTCTTTTATATAATCGGATAGAACTTATTTTAAGAACAATTCTTTAAATAATTTACTTTTTTTGTTGAGAATGCTCTAAGCGGGGCATTGTACTTTAAAGTTAGACGTGCATAATGCACAGGTCCCACTGGCACTCATTAGATGTGAGAATTTAAAATACAGAGGCCGTAACCTTTCTTGTAGAAAAATGATGGGGCATATAAAGGGTACATTATCCATGGAGCCCTCCTTGTTGGTTGTCTCTACCAGTAGATCGGGGATAAAGCAAACGTGATTGATTATTCATTGATCATGGGACCATTTGGTGGAATAATCGACGCACTAGTTGTATTAAAATTTAAATGGGTTATGCTATGTATACCACATCATCTCAGTACTCACCTCTCATCGTTGTTTTTATTTTTCCCTTTTTTTGTGGCATACTTTGAAAGCATTTGGAAGACTAGCTTTCTGCCATAGCTGTGGCAAGGCTTTCTATCACCAATGGAAACCACTCTCAAAATTAAAACAAGAAAATAAATCTATGACATCGACAGTAAAGATCAAATTGGTAAATTTGAACTTCAAAATTTTTTTCTGAGAAGATCATAGCTTTCCTCTTGTCTTGTAAAAAGGAAGATACAAAAATATGGATAAAAAGCATGAACATTCACAGCCGAAACCACTAGAAAAGAAAAGAAAAGAAAAGAAAAGAAAATTCCTCCCCTGACTTCCTGACTAGAACTGAGTGTTGCCGTACCTTCGTATATCTTCGTTTCTTTCCATTGTGCTATAGATCCCCTTTCGCAACTCATGGTTGAGCCTTCCACAAAGACGATATATGGGCCACAGCTTCTCCAACAGAGAGATAGAGTCCATTCAACTTGAAGGACTGCAAGATTCCTGAATGATCTAGCTTTTCCGTCACAGATCCAACAGGATTTGCCAACACAAGCTACATAACAAGCAGTAAACGAATGAGAACCATTTATGGCTAACCAAAATGTTTTCCTGAATCAGAAGTTTCTGTCGTTGCTACCATAACTATTTTTTACCTGAAGTGATATTTTCTCCAGCATCTTTCTGATTTCACATATTGTGTCAATACCACTTGTATCTATGGCTGTCACAGCTGAGAAAAATAATAAAATCTTAAGCCAAATGTGCAAGAAAACTAACAAGAATAATGGTTTTCACAGGCTTGAATTCAAGTTTGTGTGAGCAAACCATTACATACTCAAGTTTGGATAACTGAAGTACCTGTCATGTCTAGAATTACGCATTTCAATGTACTCCCATTATTTGCTTTTATCCACTCTTCCTCCTCTCGAACCCATCTTAGTATCCTGTGACCAGAAACTCACTCAGCAAGAGATCCACAAGTTAAAGGAAATGCTTAGCGTATCCCTTCTATTGCCAAAAACTATGTTGTACCAAGATGATCATGCATGTAAAGTGGGAACCTCACAATCCTGAGATCGTGCAAAATTGAGCTGACCTTTCTTGCAGGTAGGTCGAGTTTGCAAAGTAGATGGGAGACTCAACAGCTAAAATGAGAAACGAGGGGACCCTTGAAGCATCTCTGTACCGGATGAGATTTTGGTATATTTGAGTACCACGGATATTCCCTAAAACCATGGTGTTTGGCCTGGTGACATGCAAGAGAATCTTGAAAACCGAAACTCCAACCTGAATTTTGCAGACACGGCCTTATTGTTATTATTCATTAGTACACTTATTTGGTTTCTAATACACTGCCGTAATTAATCAGGGATTACAAGAGATCAGTGAAAGCTTCTTATGGGAGTAGTGAAAAGCTTTACCGCAATGGCAAGACCTGTTGGCACTGAAATGAAAAGAACACCAAGAAAGGAGCACAAACAAGCCACGAAATCAAGTTTGTCGACTTTCCACAACTTGTATGCAGCCTGATAATCGATCAGTCCAATCACAGCTGTTATGATGATTGCCGCCAAGATGACAGTGGGAGTGTAATAAAATAGTGGCATGAGAAACAGCAGAGTCACAAGCACAGCTGAAGCCATGACTATATTCGACACTGCTGTTTGAGCTCCAGCGTTATAGTTTACAGCAGATCGAGAAAACGATCCTGAAATATCAATTAAAAACATATGTATACGTTCTTAGCACTAGTTGGAAAGGGCCATATGAGAAGGGTCAAGGTTTTCTTTAGTACCTGTAGTAACATAACATGAGGAGCATGAACCAGCCATGTTCATAAGGCCAATAGCCATCATTTCTTTGTTTCCATCGACTTGGTAATTTTTCAGAGCAGCAAACGTCCTCCCCACAGCGATTCCTTCCTGTAAAGAAAGAAAAAAAAAAAAAAAATTTTTTTGAAACATTACTTCGGTTCATAAATCTCTTAGTTATAATGACACAACTATAACTGTTTAGTAGGAAATGGTAGTTTTCCACAACTTACAGTGAGAGATAAGATCCCAGTTATGATGCCAGTTTTGATAGCAACAGCTAGATGGGGGCCACTAAAGCATAGCATGTTTAGTGAAGGAGGATTAAGGCCCTTTGGCAAGAGGCCAATCTATTAAAAAACGAAAGAAAGAGAAAGATCAATAAAGTAGTAGAAAAAGAAGTTCCAAAACCTGCCTGTCAATTTTATGCAGAAGCACTAATGCTAATACTAGTAGAAACTATCAAACTAACACTTACAATTGGAATTCCCTGAGTCTTGGGCTTGAGGAGGAAAACTAGTAGGGTCGAGAGAACAACCGAAGTTAATGGTGCTGCTGCTGAGACCCAAAAAAGCTTTGGTTTCCTAATGCTCTGTGTTGATTAATTAAAAAAAAAAAGTTATGATCTTGGAAAACAGAATAAATATAATAGTAGATATTGTTTTTTGGGCAAAGACAAAACACTTACGATATGCCTTGTTGTCAACAGAAAGAGGAGGAAACCAGAACCCATTACAATGGTTTGCCAAGACCACTGCACATCAATTGTACTAGTATTACTGACAATAGTCTTGATGATGAAAATTGCAATAAGAATAATATCAGTAGAATGAATACATATGCTTCTTTTGTATCATTCTGGTTTCAGTTAATATTTTTTCTTTCAATTAAAAGAATAATAATAATTCTTTTTGATATTTTCAACAATTCCACTGCAAAATCTTGTCACAAAGAAACAAACTTTACCAAACTTTCATCGAATGGAGTTTCTGCATAATTGAAATGTATATGTAATGATTCTCAACAGAGAAAGTTGTCACCGGGTCCTTCTAGTAATTATTTCTCTGGTTAGGTTGCTTGGATTTATATATTAAAAACTCTTTGCTTTACAGAAGTAATTTTTTTTTTTTTTTTCCAGCACTTGGTGGCACTTTAGTTTGGTTCAATTCAGTTGGTCTTGGTGATGTCCTACCTCATCTGTCTGCTTCAAAACAGAGGATATGACAGGAAGAATCTCCATTTTGCTAGTGAAATGGACAATTCCGAGCAATCCTTTCAGCTGTTGCAATGACACAATGACTGCTGCACCAGCCATAAACCCAACCAGAGTTGCCTTTGAGAGAAAATCAATTATAAAACCTAACCTGTAATAAGTCACCACAAGTCAAAATCTACTAAAGAATTATTCTCTTCCTTTTATTAATTTCAGAAGTGTTTATTTTTCTTTTCGAAAAAAATAAAGATGTAATAATATTCTTTGGTGTTATTAATGAACTTCGATACATGGACTTATCTTTCCAACTCCACTGTGAATATAAAAATGAAAGCCAATTTTGAAAAGAAGAAGAGGAGTCATTGAATTTTGGTCCGAGTCTTACATTATTTGACACGGTTGCTATCATCTTGACTCAGAAAAGAAAAAAATATGTGACATCATAAGACATATCGAACCACAAAATAAGAGCTTTGGATGTGCAGAACTTGATACCTTAATAGACCTAGAGATGCCTGAAATACACCAGCAAAGAAGGTGGCAGTGAAGGCCAATTGAAGGTAAGTAATTGGATCTTCAATAGGAGAGATTTCTTCGCTTAGCATTGATCCCATGACCAAAGATGCTATTGAGACAGGGCCAACGCCAAGATGTCTGGAACTTCCAAGGATGGCGTATATCAGTGGGGGAACAAAGCTTGAATCTGCATGAAACCCAGTTAAGTTCTCATTACTTTACCATTTGAAAAATATATTTACATGACTCACTAATTAATACATTTCTATGGTAAGTAAATGGGGTAGGTTTTGATACTTACATAGCCCGACTATAGGTGGCAAATTGGCAAGCTTTGCATAACTGATTCCCTGCAATAATAAAAACTAAATTAGATCACAAGAAAAAAAAAAAAAAAAAACCCTTGTAAAAGAGTGATTATGGCGCAAATAAAATATGGTTTTGACAACATGTGCAATGTGTTAAATTCCAAAAAAAAAAAAAAAAAGGATCACCATTTGGATGGACAATAAAATTATAGCTTGAAGAGGTAAAGACAAAAATCATGTTCAAAGCGCAGATGATATACTTAAGTAGAAGATTAGTTACATCGATACAAACAAACAAGTTTTGGAAACCCAATTCATAGAATCATATGATCCAACTCAAATGGAATATATGCAGAGCCCAACAGCTATTGTCCACCAGCTTCGATTCATTGAATGACAAACATCGTCGACAACAACAACCAAGACACACACACAGAGACATACACGGAGGGAGAGGGGGTTGTGGGGGAAAAGCTTCATTCTTTGTCTCACCTGCGGGATAGCCAGGCTAGCAATTGTCAGACCAGATATGACATCGGACCTCAGAAGACTAACATTGTACTCAGACCCCCACTGAAACACGGGGAAGAAAAACTGAAGAGCCAGGATGAATTTCCTGAACCATGTTTGATTCTTGAATCTGTAAAGTGGGTCGTCGGGGAATAAAATCTCGGCGAGCCTGTGCTTGAGTTTCTGGAAAGTGGTTTGCTCTGGTGGCAAGCAAACTTTGTGGATTTGCAAGGGTGGCATTGCCACCAACTCTGCATGTATTCTCAGAGTGGTTTCTGGACATGCAAGGTGTTCCACTCTGTTGGAGTTGACACCCATTTCTCTGCAAATGAGCAGCACAGACGTCGAAGGAAGATCGAAAATGGTATTATAATTTGAAACTATTAAACAAGACTACTCAGGAAGTGTTGAAAGAATAGGAAGAAAATGGAGGCTTATATAGCACTTGGAACCAGAGGTGGAGAGAGAGAGAAAGAGAGAGAGAGAGAGAGAGAGAGAGCAAAGGGAGTGTATGTATGTATGCATGAGGATGTTAATTCCCGAGCAGTTAAGTTGCTATTTTCTAGTGTCACGGTCAGATTGGTCACTTTAGTCTGATTTGAATGATGATTAGATAGTTTTCTTTAACAAAAATTTGATGTGCAGTTATTTTTGTCTATTTTTTTATTTATGTATTTTATTAATATGATGGTAATATTATTTTTCTAATATAAAATAATTATTTTTACAATTACATAAAAGAATATCTAAAAATGACCTAGTAAAACTTTGTTCTTTTACGAGATACTTTGCTAAAAATGAAAAAGAAAGGAGAAAGAGGGGAGCAAAGGAACGACTAACGAGGGAGGGCCATTGGGATGACGCGTCATTACCAGTGCAAAACACTATGGTGGGCCCAAAAGAACACTATTTTGGAATTCCGATTTGGCATTAGTGACAAATATTTGCGAAGCGTGGAATTGGAATATCTGCGGGCCATCCCATCAACATGCTTTGATTTCCGAATACAATAATTCCACATCGTAAATCTCGATCCTCCCTTTTGATTACTCTTATCATCCCGTTTACCAATAATTGTTAAAAAAAATATTAAAAATAAGAACTAGCAATTCCGGTTTAGTGACATTTCCTCTTGCCTTTCCATACGTGTGCCCAGGAATCCAAGTGCCGTGAAGGATATGATAGGAGTAACGACCTTCCAAAATTACTCAACCTTGTATTTAGAAAATAAAATATAATTTAATTCAATGATCTTTCCGATCCTAGCTTTCTTCTTTCTACCGGTACACGACCCAATTTTTCGTATGGTCAAGTAATGTCAGATCTTTCTTTCACAACGAATCGCATACTTATCCTATAAATTCGAAACTTAGATCAATTTATCAGTATAATTTTTTAAAATTTTTACATAAAATAGAATAAATAATTCAACTTTTTCAAATCTAAAATCATCTCAACTATCTCTGAATCCAAACGGGATATAGTGAAAATGCTTATATGTGACTAGTTATATAGTTCTAAAATAATTATTTTCTATTAAAATAAGTTTATTATTATTGCAAATAATCATTCTAATTGTAATTAAATTGAACTCAAACACTATATATAGTGCGGATAAAAGCAAAGACGTGCTACATCCATCGATAACGGTACCGAATGGTGTACCAATAGAAATAATTTTTTTTTAAAAAAATTGTGTTAGTATTTTTATAAAAATTTTAACACTAAAAAATAAATACACACAAATGTTTTAAGAAAAAAAAAATACTCATCGGTACCGATCATTGGTGGGAATATCATTTTTTTTTAAATAAACATAGTTTGTGAATTTTATAAAATTAAACCTCAAAATTAAATACAATAGAGTCTACAGATTGTGTTAAGTTACATACTTTTAAATTATGAATTTAATTATTTATATTATATTTTTAACAGTATCATATCATGGATACGCGATGCTTTATTATTTTTATAGTTATTGATTTTGTAACCGAATAGCTTGTAATAAAACCTTTTGTTCTCTTAATTAACCATATGTTGAACTGAGAGGCCGTTCAATCGAGACCGTCCAATTGATGCCATATTTACTCCGTTGAAAAAGATTCTATACTAATCTTCACTTGGCTTTCTTTTTACTCCATCCTCATTTTTCCATTTCCTTTTCTCTTTTTTTGAGCTACTTCACCTTTTTTTCATAATTGCTTTTTTTTTGGCAAGTATCTAGCGAATCCGCATAACGGTTACTAATTAAGGGCTTATTTATATAGTAAAGCAAGATGAGATGATATGATTTTAGATGAATTGAATAAAATATTATTAAAATATTATTTTTTAATATTATTATTAATTTAAAATTTGATTACTATATAATATCAAGAATATTATGCCTACGAGTCTTCTACGTACGTATACACACACGTCAATTTAAAACCCGTCCTTTTTTCCTTCTTTTCCTTTTTTATAACTTGGCAAAGCACCAAATATGTACCTATTTGGCGTCTAGCTAGGGATCAAATATCAAAAATAAGACTTCGCTATACAGTAACCGACCTTGAAATTTAACACACCTCGCTCACCCGATGATGTGGGAAAAAAAAGAAATTGTGGAAGAACTGTGCTATGGATCAGCCACTATTCACGGCTGATCCGTAGCACACACTATGCGTCACTCTTTTTTTTTTATCACTCATCTGCTCTAGTCTCTTGTCTCTCTCTCTCTCTCCTCTCTCACATCAACGCTCTCCTCGCCGGCTCTCTCTCTCTCATCCACTCTCGTCTCTCTCAACAGCTCTCTTTCTCTCTCTCATAAGCAACTATCTCTCTCTCTCATCATCCCTCTCTCATCCACTCTCGTCTCTCTCAACAGCTCTCTTTCTCTCTCTCATAAGCAACTCTCTCTCTCTCTCATCATCCCTCTCTCATTCTCGATCTCTCTCTCTCTCATCAGCTCTCTCTCTCTCATTCTCGATCTCTCTCCTTCATCATCTCTCTCTCAGTCCAAGTTCTCTCATTGTCTCTCTCAATGAACATTTCCAGTTTGAAATGTGTGAAATAAGAGGGAAGTGGGTTTTATTGTAAGGGTGTTTTTGTCATTTCACTATGATATGTTTTGGATGATCTCCAATAGTGGCTGATGCCAATATTATTTCATTGTGGAAATCGTCCGAAGCAAAAACCCGACAGAAGCAAAAACTATCTTCATAGACCCATCTAAAACCCTAAGCCCCAAATCTGAAACCATCTTCACATAATCATCGGCTTGTTAGAAACCAATTGCTGAAGAACTGAGAAGGAAGAACCGAGAGGATATAACACATCATTACTCTTTTCTTCTTCCCAAAGGTTCATTTGCGTCTGTCCTGAATTGTTTTTACTCTAGGGTTTTACATTTTGAATTAAACTGTTGTTCTTGCAAGAGAAAAGGTGTCAAAGATTATTGTTGTATAGCATATGATTCCTTGAATTGGGACTCTTGAAATAAAGTATTGAAGGTCGGCAAATGAGTCACTTGATCAGGAAGGACGAACAAAGTAATTTTTTTTTTTCCTGGGTCCTCATTCATGCTTTTACTTTATAGCTACTACTCTCTTTGACCGACTTCCGGTCCTTCAATATGCTTTTAGCTTGTTTGGCTTCTGCTCCTCAATAAGTAGAGTTCCTCTCTTTAACCATGCACGGTACTCACTACCCACCCTAACTTCTGTTTTCGCCGGAACGTGAATGAAAATGAGACAGATGATATGAAAGAGAAGTGGGAAGGGAGAGAAATAAATGGGAGCAAAATGTGAGAAGGAGAAGGAGACGGGGAAAGGAGGAGAAGAGCAGGGACGTGTAAATTGAAAGAGGGAGAAGGAGAAGGGGGAAATGAGGAGAGAATAAGAAATGTGTGTTTAAAACTTTAAATATAAGAGTAAAAAAGGAAAATTACATGTGCTAAAGTTGCGTTTAGATGTTGAGCTGAGCTGCTCAGTTCTTTATGAATAGTAGTGAGTTGAGTAGTAGAAGACAGTTATATTTATGGAATTCATCTAAATTGAGTTTAAAGTATATTTGGATGTTAAGATGAGTTTATTACTTTTTATGAAAATTTGGAAAAGGTTGTGAGTCCTAATAAAGATTTGTTAAGTTGAAAAAGGTTGTAGGTTCCACGTGTAAGAAGGTTTTGAGTTGAGATAAATTTAGTAATTTGAGAGTTGAGTGTTTAAATGTTAAACTCAACTTAAAATTAAATTGAGCTCAACTAAGTCTTATAACCAAACACAACCTAATTAATATATAAGTGCGTGAGGCTTATGTGCGTTCATAATTATTGCAAAAATAAATAAATAATTAAAACAGAAATCTGACACTCCCGTCCGATATCAAGTCGCTGCATGCATGCGAAAGAAGGAATAGGTAGAGCTGAGGCCAATGCAGCGAAAAAATGGCAAGCATTTACTGTATGAAACGTCATTTAATTAAGAACAGTGCTTCGACTAATGCTCAGGAAACAAAAAAGGGCTTCCAGAGCTGGTGCTTTTTCCACGCTTTCCAGCTTTAATGAAACATGAACTCCTCGAAACGGGTAGGAAATAACCAAAATCAAAATATAATTCCTACATTAGTGCTTGCTTTGTCAGAGATTTGAGACCCAGAAAAAACCCCCCTTTTTGACCGCAGTGACTGTAATTTGAGACCCACTATCGACCAAGATGAGCCACTTTGTTTACTAGTACCACGAGCCGTACCTAAAGAAATTGTATTTAATGTAATCCTTGAAGGTAAATTAGGCAGTGCTGGCGTACTTAGGCATGCTTGCAACGCATTAATACAAGATCAGTTTGATATATATATAATTCAAAAGGGATATGATCAGAATGCCGGTATGTTTGGAACCGAAGATCAGCCAACGAATTAATAGGCCCCTTGCAGACAACTTGGTGGAAAAAGAGCAATCTATCTAAGCATCGATATATATCATCATGATCGTGATATGATCTTGCCAATTAAAAATTCGATATCTAATATTGATAATTTGAGATCCATTTTTTTTATTAAAATATGACAAATTACGTACATGAATCATTAAAATACTCTAAAGTCCCCCAAAGAAAGTTGCTCCAAATTAGTGTGTATATATATATATCGAAAAACTTTATTAGCATAAATGGAAGCAGATCAAAAGACCCCTGGCTTATAAGTTGTCTTTGACTATATATAATGAGGCCATGCATATATGCATGCGTGGCCAAGGTCCCGTATATAAGAAAGAAATTAGAAATTAAGGCTATCCTTCATGTGTTAAAGTACAGTACAATTAGAAGCACTAGCCAAGGCAAGATTAATGCCATGCATATTATGCTATATATAGAAATATTACAATATTTGTAATCATGTGAATAATTAAGGTCGAGTCGATATTTTTCCCTTAATTATTTTATTTTTCTATAAAATTTTCATCATTCTTTAACTCATCAATTATTATTCTTTATTTTCAATTTATGCTTTAATAACTAGCTAGCTCCTGTCTCGAAAGAAACAACAGATTAAGTGGATCGAGACTAAAAAACGCAGTTCATGCATTATTAAAGTTGAAGATATTTGAAGTGGCTGCATACGAATCTATAGGCAACGCGGCTTAATTTCTCCCACGTGAAAAGTTGTCATACATATTGCAGTTTTTATAATAATTGCTACTTGCTTGTTGCTGGCCAGTTGCATTATTGAACTTGAAGATATTAGATCAAGCGGGCGCCGTTTAATTTAGGCTATATAGTGATCATGATCATGATTCTCTAATGGTTTTTTCCCACGTACGTGTAGATCTTCATGGTGATCTTTAATTTCCTAGTTTTTATAATTGCTACCTACTTGCTTGTTACTTTTTTTTAAAATTTTATCAGTTTAAAACATTATCAAGACAATGACTACAACATGCATTAGCAAACAATTTAACAGAAACAAAATTAGAAAAAACAAAACAAAAAAAAGTAGCTAGGATGGTACATATCGTTCCAATCCAACCTTATTCAGATCCTCCATGATCTGTCTAGTGCACAATCTGCAATATGCAGTCAAAAGTTTCAACTGGCCTGTATTAATGGATGTTCTG
>QEOT01121693.1:0-15774 GCA_003123785.1 Pterocarya stenoptera | reverse complement strand
TGGGGTCAAATTGACTTCTTCACTCAAAACCCTAAAAAAAGAAAAATCCCCTATGTTTGCAAACCAAAGTCTACTTCAGCTCGCTTCAGCACAGATGTCACCCTCATAAAAAATTCCGGTTCGCTTTCTTTGATATCGTCAAGTGTCCTTGACTCATGCTCATCAGCCTAATTAGTCAAAAAAGAGCCATTAGAGATGATCTAAAGTGAGGTGAATCCAGGGAGGAAAAGATGTGCAACACAAATGTCAATGTAATAGGCACAACAATACAATCTTTCTGATATTGACCAATAGATTTAATTGTCACCACCATGGCTCACCTATCTATTCGCCACTTTCAATGGTACAACTGCAATTACCATTGAAGTGTTTGAGTTTGTAACGCTAATGTCTTAAAAATAGAGTATGGTGGTTAGGAGAGACAAATCGTGCAGCTGACTTCAAACAGTTGGGAATCTTTGGAAAAGAAATTATGGAATTTAGAGGTTGAATGGAGAAAATGAAAATGAATTGGTACATTCAGAAAGTACTAAGTATATTACAGAGAACAGGAAAAAACATTGAAGGTTTAAAAAGCCCAAATTGCTTCATGTTTTGTAGCTGATAAAGACCAATACTTCAAATTTGTAGATAGCGAAAGCAGAGCATTGAACAGGATTTTTAACGTGCTGAACATTGCAGTGATCTTTATCAATCCTAGATATGATGAGCAAGCATAACTCCATAAGCCATCCGCCAACAGAATAACTCCAAAAATAAAGGTTATTTAAGCACCTCTGAGTTTTAACAGTTCATTGGGGCTTCCAACTTCTATATTTCCAAGAAGATAAAAATCTTGATATACGAAGTGACATGAGAGAAAAATAATTGCAAGGTAAACATAGCAAGGATGAGCATTCTCTCTCTTTTTCGATGAGTAGCAACTAGCACTTCCTTTGAATCAATTCCAAAGTTCAAATAATTTAGTGGTGGCTTGGACGAGTATTGTTAGCATTTGTTCATTTGATAGAAAGTCAATCAATGAGAGATACCTCTTTAAACTTTAATAAAATTAAGTTTGACACAGATGCTGGCTTTGCCCGATCCCACCTAAAGAAATGATAGAACCAAGCACAAAAATGTCAGTGACAAAAGCACACATTCACTGTCAAGGCAACATCAAACTTGATGAGAGAAATAGCATGTAATACCACGGATTTATTAAAAGGGAGGTGAATGGGATCCACATTACTTGGGAGGGAGAAGTTCTTACAAATTCAAATATTCCAAGGGGATTCAATTGTAACCTTAACTAGCCCTTTAGAGTATAGGCCCAAATGGGGCTGAAGCTTTCTGTCATTGAGTCGTTACATCGAGTCCATACTCTAAAAAGATTAGTCAATGTTAAACTTGAAGTCCCTTGGAATCATTATAAATAATAAGAAATTCTTCATCCCAAACAATGTAAGATCCCATTCACCACCACTTACATCTAATCTGAGGCACTGACATACACACAACGCGTCATAAAACTCAAAGTGAAATCATTTTTGCTGGGACAATAATCTAGTTTAAATAACTTGATCTTATAGCTATGCTACAGCTTGAAGAAAATTATCGAAGATGGTTTATGGTTAGATGATTTACAGAAAGAATCAAACTGCACCAAACTGCTCAGAGGTGCCACAAAGTCAAAGAGACTCGTCAAAATAGAACTGAGAGAGAGAGACAGGAGAACGGAGGGCTGGCAGTGAGAGAAGTCATGATGACAAGTGGATGAACTAAAGAAGCGGCCCTTATAAGAGATGAATAGTAGAAAAAAAAAAGGTGGTCAAGCCAATACTAATTTAGATATTAGGCTCTGTTTGCTGACTTGACTACAAATCTCATACCTCAAAAGACTAGTTTTATAACTTCAGTATGGTATTTTATTTAACCTTTTTACCAAATTCGAGGCATGGTACAGACCTAAGAACTGAACAATCACCTTGGGAAGAATGAATGCCAAATGGTCAATCATATCCAATATAAATGCAACCCTATACCTCACAAGCATTAACTCATTAACAGATCGCCACATTCCACGCCCAACATCTTTTGCAGACTGTTCTCTCACACTTCGTCCATGCCACAACTCTTTTGCAACATACATCACTTCTTCAACATCAACCTATAAAAGGGCAAAAGATTACATGCAATTACTGAGCTGAAAAGTATCTCCTCCCCACCTTGAATAGCAGGTGTAGGGTGACGTTAGGGATTCATCCTAGGTAGATGAAATGTATCTACCTATCATGACAAACTATATGATCAGACAAATTTTGCAATTATAATAAGGGGAAGGGGAGCTCACTAACCCAAGTGCAGATAAGGTATACAAGAACAAAACCTAAATTACCCTCTCAGAAAAGGGGGAAAAAAAAAACAAAATATGTAACTTCTGCTCCAGAGAACCAGTGGAAAAAATAACATTTAAAGAGCTACTTTTAGTGATAAACTTATCAACGGAAACTTCAAACCTCAACTTCCATGGCTGTGCCATACAATGACTCCTCATACTCAATAAGGCGTTGATGAAGCATCCCGTAATGATCCATATCAAAATTTACAATAGGCTCTGTTTGAACTTGTAACCCTGCTAGTTGTGTCACAACATAGGAGGCCATAACCTGTCCGAAAATTGCAGGGATGGTACCTAAAACGGGTATTATGCGAACCCTAAACCCTGGAACTATCTGAAATCAGTATAAGAAGTTAGAATGTCTATAAGTAGGGAATATATATTTTGGCTGAGGAAAAAAAAAAGAGCATGCATCATATAAATTTCTTTTTGGGCGTATTTTACAATATCTCAATAAATAATCATAGTCATCAGAATTCTTGGGAGTAAATTACGAAATAATAATACTAATATTAATAATAATAGTAGTAGTAGTAGTAGTAGTAGTAGTAGTAGTAATAATAATAAGAATTTTGTGATAAGTAGAATTTTATTTATCAAGAAACTGGGTAGAGCCCAAGTACACAGGAATAATGATAATAATTATAATGAATACTTCAAACTAACAAGGAAATATCTGTACCTGATAGTCTGAGGGATTTTCTTCTTCTCCGCTTGGTCCCTTAAATGGAAGAAGTTTTGCCTTAGGTTTCTCTAATGAAAACACAACGGGAATACCACCATCAATGCCATAATCTTTCCTCAATCGGTGTCTCACCTGAAATAAATAATGTTTGGAATAAGGACTCGTATGCTCAATGCAAGGAATAAGCACAATCAAAAGCATGTCCACTTCACATCTTTAATAGATGAAGGCACAATCTGGTTCCATGCCAATATGGTGATACCTTGATATAAACTGTGTACCAACAAAAAATAGCATGTCCCATTATGTGACTTCCTAAATACATTAATAGCCATCTAATAGAAATAAAGTCTACTAATCAAAGTCATATGTCATCCAAAAACTTGGGGAGAAAACAAAAAAGAACTTGATGAATGATGTTGGGGGAAAACAAATAGTAGGTGCAATCAAGGACGGACATGATTACTTGAAGTGCACATCAACTCCACAGCATTGAAGGCTAGAAAGAGGGGTTGGAGGACAGAATCAGCATCAGAGGATGAGAGACCAAGAAGAGAGGTGTTCAGGCTCCTCTTCTTCTTTTTTTTCTTTTTTCTTTTTTTGAAGATTGGTTTAATTACTTTTATTCTTCTTTATTCCTTTCTAATTGTTTCAGCAAAATATCTCCTTGAGTGAGTACTAATAGATTTAGATGAAAGTGTTACACTGAAGTTTGAACTCTAAATTAAAGCTTTAAGGACTAAATTGACCAAATTTGGACTTCATGGACCAAATTGACAAAAGATAAAACTCACACAAACCAATGCATATTTTAGGTATACATCTGAGATTTATTATATCTAGAGTGCTACAATGCAGAAGAAATTAATACCCACAATTTAGAAATGGGCATATTTTATGCAACATAGTCATGCAAAAGCAAGAAAGATGAGCATATTCAAAACCGTCGAACAGTTTAAAACTTTGTAATGAGAAGAAGCAAAAATCATTACAGCTCGAGATAGTGGATCATTTGTTGACTCTTTCAAATCTGCAACACGTATTCTTGTTGGATCAGCTCTTGCACCAGCTCCTGTAGCTGATAGAACCTTAAGACCCCTACGCACACATGCAGCAAGAAGTGCCACCTATTACATATAATGGATCAAACGGATTGAAAATTAAAAATTGATTAATACCAAAACTTATATTTGGAATACAACAGTGAATAATATTTTTTTTTTTATAAGTAAACAATTTTATTAAATAATTATAGGCATAGCCCAAGTACACAGTGAATAATAATGATAAGTGGGTGGAACAAATATTTTAGTTGTCAAGAAATTTAGTAGTTTCATCAGCAAAACAAATTTTGTGGCTGTCTAACATCCTGTTTGCGTCATTCTCACATGCATTTCAAGCCATTCTTGCAATCAAAGGTCATGAAAAATCTATAGCAACACTCTTAAATGTCTTTTTATAAGTAAGAAATTTATTATAAAGAAGCAATACTCTTCTTACTTCAAAGGAATCTCAACCTCATTTTGCTTCATGACAAGTTGATTACTGAATTATTCGATAAAACTACAAACCCAATGATCTTATTTTCTACAGATTTTTCCTTATTGTTTGAGAAAAGGACCATAGTTGATTACTAAATTATTTGAGTATTCAATTGTTGTACTACTTGTGCTGGGAAAGGTAAATTTATGACAAGTTAACATAAGGTATAGGCAAGAAAATTTACCTTTGTATCGATGTTATCAATGCAGTCCAACACATAATCAGGGTTTCCTGAAAGAATTTCTTCTTCTGAAGATGCATCATATAATAGCACTCTTGCATCTACATGGCACTCTGGGAAGATTGACAAGAAATGCTCTTTGAGGCACTGGGCTTTTGGAATGCCAACATCTGCTCTTGTTGCAACAGCGTGTCGGTTAAGTGATGAAAGTGATACCTTCTCATGCAATTAATGAATGAGTACATGTATTTTATGACAAAAATTTAACAAATTCAAATAAATGTAATTTGAAAGCAGAAATCAGTAATCTTTCTATCTTTTTTATGCTACCAATCATGGGCTGATATCACTACCTAGCCTACTTAAGAGTTAAGACAGACTATTGTGTAATAGCAAATGAATCAAGTGACATATTAGAGAGGCCTAAAACACAATAAGAGGCCACAAACACTAAAAAGAAAAGCAAACCAAAAGGCTCTGGGAGGTAAAGTAAAAGTCAACAGCGAACATACCTGGTCAAAGTCCACGAGGAGAAGCCTACCAACGCCTGATCTCAAAAGCATAGATGCAGCATGACTGCCAACCCCTCCAAGACCAATGACCACAACATAAGATGCAGTCACTTTCTGTTGAGACTCGAGGCCAAAGAATTGAATGTTCCTAATAATAGCAAGGAAGTAACAACTTTAATTGTGGTTTTTCCTATAAAAAAAAACTACATGAAAAATGACTTCACCTAAGAAGAAAACAGAGAGATTTTGAGAAAGACCCCTAACCCCTGCACTCCAGGCCCCAACACAAAAACATAGACTCTATAGCTGCATATATGTATTATTATATTTTTGAAAGAAAATAAATATGAACACAGAGTAAAATATTTTGAATAAATCATTTACTAAACAAAAGAGCAAAAAGGGGTCCATTCAGTTAAGGTATATAGTAAAACATTTCCACCAATAATTTTAAGATAAAATTAATTAAAGCTTGCTCAGCATACTAATCTTTCAGTGCCTAAGTAAAGTTGGTTAAAATCAAGAAGATTTTCTTCGCAACTAAAATATGTAAGACATTCTATAACATGGCATCTACGTAAACACAATCTTTTCCTATAAGCATCCACGTAAATAAAATATAGAAGTGGAAAAGGCCAATTCCATTGACCATAACTAGCCTTGTACATAAGCGTGGTTCCTATATAATAAAATCAACGAAAAGATCACACATGTATTTTTTTTTTATAGTTAATCAAGAAGTTTTATTCAAAGAAGTAGGCAAAGCCCAAGTACACATGGAGTATACATGAGAAT
Organism: Pterocarya stenoptera; assembly: GCA_003123785.1. Lineage (NCBI taxonomy): Eukaryota > Viridiplantae > Streptophyta > Magnoliopsida > Fagales > Juglandaceae > Pterocarya > Pterocarya stenoptera. The sequence goes on along the minus strand of QEOT01121693.1, from coordinate 9,679 downwards.
AACCTAATTAGAGTAACACACATGTATTGAAAGCCAAATCTCAAAAATCAGGCTGAAAATATTTTAGGGACACACATTCAAGGGGAAAAAACTCGTTAGTCACTTAACTTGTGACACCTGTAGTACCTGGTCAATTGTTCAGAAACTATCTCGTCTTTTAGAAGCTCTAAACCAGCCACCCTATCACTCTGATTCCCAGCAACTGCATAGGCTTTAGCATGCCCAGATACAAGTCCTTTCTCTTACATAAATTTTCATAATAATTACACATATCGAGTTGGTTAGTCAACGAAATCGCTAATCAAAACTGTGTAAGAAAGATTAGATCAATCAATTTTTAAATAGCAACTGCACTCTAATCCACTATGAGATGTGAGAATTGAGGGAACATGTTGGAAATTTTGACCAATATTGCATGACAATAATTCTAGCATTGCACCTTAATCTATGATTATTGCTGCCTCGAGCAGCACCAAGGAATACAGAGAGCATTGGAACTATTTAAATTTCATAAATTGTTTAAGAAAATATCCTTACACTCCTCCAACTTTTGGCAAGCATTAAGGACACAATTATAGGCTCTTGAATTTTGCATCTTTACTTTCTACTTATACTTCCGTAACTCCACAATGGTGTTAGGATACAACATAGCAGGCCTCATCACAAAGATTGCAGATCTTAGAAGTACATTTAGAGATACATGTGTTTCAATACATGCCAATGCAGCATTAAGGCAACCATTAAGAATCTTTGACAGGAATATCTCAGTGCATGGTGGCTCTACATTTTATATCTATTCTAATTTCCAACCTTTCTTTTGCATCTATCGTTATACAGAGGCCAAGCACATTTAAAATGAGTTGAATCGGGATAGGGAAAAAATACATCTTGAGCAGAAAAATAAGCAGTTCGCTTTCTAGAAGTTTTCCTCTTGAATAAATCTTGATAGATCACTTACCATGGATTTTAATTGCCTTTTTCGTGCATTGTCTTGCCACCCTTCTGCAAAGATATACAATAAATGCCAGTACAGTACAATTAACTTCAGCCAAAAACAACAACAGATTTTGCATAATATTTCAAATTTATTAATCTTTTCTAGTTTTGAAAGTCTGTTTAGTTTTGAAGTTCCATGCTGTGAGTTCAATGTTCTGAATGGCTGTCCCAATTACAGAAAACCTGCGTCAATGGATTAAAAGAAAAAGAGCAAGGAGATTTCTAGAACAATTTCTTATGATTTTCTTTCTTTTAATGATGAACGACAACAGTCAGGAATCCAAAATGTTCTATTAGCCATAGTCGAGCGAAGACATCGCTGTCAGAGAAATAAAAAATCTAATAGCGGTTACGAACTGTTTTCAGTAATCAAACAAATTATATAGGTAGCTTTACGAAGTTCTAATTCTCGAAAACGATATTTGATATATATATATAAATTTATATATATATAAGTTGTATGATTATGTGTTTGGCTGACCTAGTAAGCTGAAGGAAAGGAAGGGAAACAAATTTCTATGTTTTGTTTTAAGACGTTTTGGGCTGATTGGGTTTGTCTTTATTTCCCTGGTCTTTCTCGGCAACCAAACAGAGCGCGATTGTTCATCTATCGATGAGGAAATGACAGAATTCAAAATGGCCGCGAAGCGGAGAAAGATAAAAGACTCGCCTTGGAAGAAGCTTTAGAAGAAAGACGGTGGAAACAGAGCCCAAAAGCACTCCAGCTCCCACCAACGCCAGATATTTTACTCTCTCCATTTTCACTCTCCTTTTCTTTTCTTACACTTCGCCTTCCTCGGGTCCCAAACTGATCCAGCGAATCTGGAATTTGGAAGTGAGAGTGTGGGCGGTTTTGATTGGGTTTGGGCCGCTGGAGCGTTAATCTGGACGTGAAGTTATTCCGGGTCGGGCAGATTTCTTAAAGAGCACCAGCCACTGTAGCAATGCATACTTTATACCCACTATATAACTGCTTTTGATTCTTTCTTCTTTGTTTTTTATTCATCACTCTCATCCACTCTCTCTCTCATCATAACTCTCTCTCTCCAACATCTCTCTCATCAGCAGCTCTCTCTCGTTGGCTCTTTCTCTCATCATCTCTCTCATTCTCTCTCTCTCTCTCATCTTCTCTCTCTCAACCTGAGCTCTCTCTCAGTCCGGTAATAATTTTGAATGAGGTCGTATTTGAAACAGTTGGGCCGATATTGGGCATTTAACAACCTCCAACCAAAACAAGACACATAGGAAATTTCATCCTACACATAATACATTTGATCTCATCTGATTAAACCTACGAAAGTGCCATATGAGAAGAACGTGAATAATTGATTTGCACCCGTCAAACTTCAACTTGTGAATAACCATACCACTGCCGCACCAAACCAAATCCATCGCTGCCACAACCAAACAATGTCGTAGCACCACCAAGCTCCGTCGCCCCCCACTGACATCTTTTCCTCTGCCCCCCACTGCCTGTCGAAGCTTTTTTCCCTCAACTTGTTCCGTCGCCCACCACAGCAGCTGTCATCGTCGACAGAGGTCGCTGCCGTCTCCTTTGCCACTCCATGGTTTGATTTTCGCACTGACTTCTCACTAATTTGTCGACTGATTTTACACTGATTTTCCTTGCATATTTTTCTCGAAAGTTTATTAAAATAATTGGGATAATTTTCCCTGATTTGGGAGAAAATTATTCATCTAGTAAAGGACCCTCAAGCAACACCATGATTCTTAAAGCTATGCTCTTTCTAGCATAATCAATCCATCTATTTTCCTATATTTTTCTCCATTTTTGTTCTAACTACATGAAAATTAAAACTTAGTGTATAAGTAAAACTAAGAGTAATTAGAAAAGATAATCGAGAAAGAAAGAGTGCTGGCATAAAAGAATATTAATCAAATTTGGGCTAAATTACCATTGCAATCAATTTCAAAAGTGAAATAATAAGGCTCCTCTTTGTATGAGAAAGTTCCAAGAATAAAGACACCTCTGATCCAAGTCTCGCGTGCTGAAAAGCTTTTTCGAGGGCAATTGTGTGTGTTCTTTGTCTTTTGTGATACCTAAAAAGTTAAAAACATGTCAGTTTTGCAGACAACTTACTTGGTGAGAACAAGCGCCGAAGAAGGTGGCTGGAGAGACCACAAACCAGGTGAGTAGATCGGCAGTGGATGTGTGAGGCTTCCTCATTGGTGAGCAGATCGGTAGTAGTGGATGTGTGAGGCTTCCTTTCTAGGAGAGGATGAAGCTTTTGGTGGAAGAGGGAGGGAGGAAGGTTTTTCGCAAAGGGATTATTTCGTTATCAGCAGTAGACAGGTACATGAAATGTAAAATGAAGGAGCTATGTGACAAAATTTTATTGGAGGACTGTTATTTGAGTAATAGCAAACCGACCGGTGGGAAGATTTCCTCTGTTCACAATGTCGATAATTTACCATTTACTTTATAAGCAAATAACATGACAATGCCGCTTCATAAAAATAGAAAAATATTTATTATTTTAAAACTTAAAATTTACCCAAACATCTTATAAAAAAAAATGAAGTTAATAAAGTAGTGATAAAATCATTATTATTTATGAAAGGAAAAATATCGGGAGCAGCCACTTTTGCATACACTATGTGGTATCATTCAAATCATACATCTACCAAATTCAAAATGAGGAAATCTTCCCACCGATCGGTCTGCTGTTACTCAAATAACAGTCCTCAAATAGAATTTTGTCATGTAGCTCATTCATTTTACATTTCATGTACCTGTATACTGCTGATAACGAAATAACCCCTTCTCGAAAAAACCTTCCTCCCTCTCTCTTCCACCGAAAGCCTCCTCCTCTTCTAGAAATGAAGCCTCACACATCCACTACTGCCGATCTGCTCACCAATGAGGAAGCCTCACACATCTACTGCCGATCTACTTACCTGGTCTATGGTCTCTCCAGCCACCTTATCCGGTGCTCGTTCTCACCAGGTAAATTGTATGTAAAACTGACGTGTTTTTAACTTTTTGGGTATCACAAAAGACAAAGAACACACACAATTGCCCTCGAAAAAGCCTTTCAGCATGCGAGACTTGAGATAAGAGGTGTCTTTATTCTTGGAACTTTTCATACAAAGAGGAACCTTATTATTTCACTTTTGAAGTTGATTGCAATGGCGATTTAGCCTAAATTTGATTAATATTCTTCTATGCCACCACTCTTTCTTTCTCATTTAGCTGTTTATAATTACTCTTAGTTTTACTTATACACTAAGTTTTAATTTTACATGTAGTCAAAATAAAAAGGGGAAAAAATATGGAAAATAGATGGATTGATCATGCTAGAAATAGCATAGCTTTAAGAATCATGGTGTTGCTTGAGGGTCTTTTACTAGATGAATAATTTTCTCCCAAATCAGTGCAAATTATCTCAATTATTTTCATCAACTTTCGGGGCAAATATGCGAGAAAAATGAGTGCAAAATCAGTCAACAAATCAATGAGAAGTCAGTGCGAAAATCAAACCATGGAATGGCAAAGGAGACGGCAGCGACCTCTGTCAACGATGACAGCTACTGTGGTGGGCAATGGAACAAGTTGAGTGAAAAAAGCTTCAACATACAGTGGGGGGACGGAGGAAAAGATGTCAGTGGGGGGCGACAAAGCTTGGTGGTGCGACGACATTGTCCGGTTGTGGTAGCGATGGATTTGGTTTGGTGCGACGGTGGTCTGGTTTGGTGTGACAGTGGTATGGTTATTCACAAGTTGAAGTTTGACAGGTGCAAATCAATTATTCACATTCTTCTCATATGTCACTTTCGTAGTTTTAATCATATGAGGTCAAATGTATTGTGTGTAGGATGAAATTTCCTATATGTTTTGTTTTGATTGGAGGCTGTTAAATGCCCAATATAAGCCCAACAGTTCTGAATATGGACTCTTGTGAATATATCACCATTGTTATATAAATAAATTAAGAAATAACTCGCAAAATATGAGAGATATTATTAGATTCAGGTATTTGCAATGTTGGCTCAATCTATCTTGAAAGAGTTTGGTAATGGATAACGAACCTCTTTTAAATATGACATGCAATTGATAAGAACACATAATTGTAAGATAAATGATAGTTGTAATCATGAGTACACAAGTTCCGTGCAATTATTTTGAAAAAAGTGAATATATACGAGATTTACATGAAAAAAATTTAATTTTTTAATAATAAACTCATTATTTTTCAAAGCGACTACACGGTTCTTGCATATTTCATGATTGCATGTAGCCTTGTAGCATTACTCGTAAAGTGTAATTATCTTACACCATACTCACATTCTATTTTCATCTCATTATGTAAGATGTACCACATTTATCATCATTAGATGATAAATAATATTTCAATAACTGATCATCTAATGGTGATAAATGTTGCACATCTTATATAGTGGAATAATAGTGTAATATATATAATTTTCCTTATCTTAAATAGTTATTTTAAATTTAGGTTTTGAGAAGTTGTCCATTGTTATCACATGACATTACTACAGCTACAGTATAAAAGAGATTTATGGCTTGTTTGAACACTCGGAATATGTCAAAATTATGTGAATAACAGTGAAATTATTTGAATTAAGATATTTTATTAAAATTTGAAAAATGAGGTAAACAAACAAGTTGAAAAAAAATATTATAAAATTAAAAATTATTTGAAAATTATTTTTAAATATTATTTTTGTTTTGAAATTTGTGTAAGTTGTATTGATTTTTTTGTTTTAAGGTTTTGTATTTAAATAATGATTAGATTAAAAAATGTGTGTATTTAAAATTGAAAAGTGTTTTGTGTTCGAAGGATATTTGTAAATGAAATTATGATAAATTTTAAGAATATTGATAACTTAATATCTCATCTATACTTCATATTTGCAATTGCGACAAATGGAAATGATGAATAAATTTGATTTGGAGAAATCTTCCATGCCACTTTTTAAAGTAAAATGTTGACTATTTAATGAAAGCAAATGTAAAAAATTCATCATTTACGTATGATAATCTAAACTCTACAGTGAGATCCAACATCAACATTATGTCGTATAGCTTATCTTTTGAATATGTTAATGTCTATAATTGAATAATAGTATCAATGATGATACGAGGATGTTATGTAAATTGACATTATTTCCAATATTTCTAATAAAATAATTTTATACAGCTTGATTTTTTTTATAAAAGAATTTTATACAACAACGGACTTTCTGCAGTCCATCCGAACTTGACTAGTAAAAAAAAGAAAAATGCTACTTGAATCTATAAAAGTTATCGGTAAAATTGGCTGATTGAATTTTTTAATTTTTTATTTAAAAATTAAAAAAATGATTATTACTAAATTGATATATATTTTTTATTTTCAAAAAAATATTATATATAAAAAATAATTAAAATATTCTCGATTAGATTCAATACTCACTTTACTATTATAATTTTTTTAAATTTTAATGTAAAATATAATAAATAATTTAATTTTTTTAAAATATTAAAATAATAATATTATTAAAAATAATATTTTATTCATATCCATTTAAAACATCTCCTCATTCTAAGTACTTATTTCACCGGTTCATCATCGGGCTTGTTACCCAAAAAGAAAAGAAAAGCAGTGCTTCTGGGGGGAGGGGGAGCGGGAAAGGGAAAGCAGATATTTGCCGAGAGACGAAACCCTAGCATCGGGCTCTGAAAGTTCCAGTCAGAAGTAAAGAGTATTTAGGTGATTGCCGTTGTGGACGATGGATGCGCAAGCGAGGAAAAAGGCCTTGTTTCGTGCTAAATTGAACGCACAGAAGAAAGACAAACGCATAGATTCACCTCTCGTAAGGTAAGTTGCCTCCCCCTCTTTGTTTTCTTTACATCTTGTTCACATTAAATAAATTCTGCGAGCATATTATATCAGTTAAACGGTTTGGAAATTTCGAATTAGTGTGCTTACAGATATAGAACTGAAAAGGGCAGTGGTACAGTATGTTTTGTGCTATTCTTAGTTATTATCTCTGGCCGAGAGCAAATCCGGATGCTCGTTATGATGCTATTACAGAATAGGAGGCTTGTGAAACTGTTTATGAGAATGCCAAATTCTCATGAGCATGCTGATTGTGTGGGCATGTTAATTACGATGTAATTTAAGTTTTTGGAATGCATTTCTTTCTGTTCAATTTTCCATTAAGATTATGTATAATGGATTTTGGAATCTAAATTTGGGATTGAATATGATTTGAGTAAAAACTCCTCTCCATTGATGAAGAAGTTTTTTACTGCATTGGTTTTTGTCTTTTTGTTTAATGTATACAGGTACAATGAACTCGAGCAGCCTGTCTGTAGGGTTTGTGACGTTGTCTTGAAATCTGAATCCCTTTGGGATGCACACCAAGCTTCTCGTAAACATCATGAGGTGATGTTTTTACTAAACCCTGATGTAATGTGCGAAACCAGGACACACACACCCACACATCACTGGCCTTCAATGATTTCCAAGCATTCAGTTTCAAGGACTTCTCCATTTTGGGGGTAGAACTTGCAGTAATAATGTTTGTTTTTTGGCTTCAATTTCTGAAAAGAGATTCCAGGGAATTCAATTTACTAGAAATGGAAGGCACTAGTTGATTTTGGTTTCCTCTTCTCCATTAACTAGGGATGAAGAGGAAGGACACTGTATTTATGGTTGTTGGAGGGTTCAATGCCTCATAATATACTTGTAAAGGTATTCCAGAGTGATTTAAGACCTCCCCTTATGGCNAAAAAAAAAAAAACTCTTGCCGCACCAGATTTCTACCTGCATACTTTGCTATTCATTTCTTCCACAAACACTCCAGTACAGACTGGTTGAGGGTGGTGATAATTTCAAGATTTTGAGGGTGGTGATAAATTTAAGCTTTTGATGATGATTAGATTGTGGTTGAATGGTGATAAATCAAGTTTTTGAGAATAATCAATTCAATGGCATCTTCTGGTTTGCTGCCATGAGGCCCATGATGTAAATGTAGACCAGGTGCTCACCTTCAGAAGGCATGTCAACAGTAGACCAACACTAGTTTGCCCAATGAGAAGCTCTCTGCCTTTATCAAAATCTCCAATGGTTCCATTTTCGTGAGCTCTCTAGTACAGCCCTCTCATTTGAAACCTTTGTTCTTCAAGTTAAAAATTAGTTTGAATTGATGAGGAGTTGATGCTTGAGGTATGAGAAACATTGGGATGGGTAGGGTTTAGTTTCCCTTTATTATTTTCAACTAAAAGAAAAAAAGCAAAGAAAAGAAAAGGCAGAAATTTTGGATTGTGGAGATGACATATGCCATGTAGATATGTATATACATGTCAATGCACTGAAACGTTTCATGTCAGTGAAAAATAGCCTAGGTCTGTGATTTGCTTCATGGTTTTTAAACATTGCAATGCTTTTAATATCTCGGAGACTTGGCAGAAACTTTTAATTTTGGGTACCAAATAGGAAATTTACGTATATTTAAGACCAAAATGGGTATTTGCTTCGTTGTCTATACTTCACGACCAAAATAGGTATTTGCCCCATTATTTACCATCATAGCTGATCTTTATACGTGACATAAAACCAGTCCTACATGTATATGTTACTAGTAACAAAATCTGTTTGTTTGGACATATTGATGCACTTTAGGAAAGGATTCTGCCAAGTCACTGGAGCCTGATTTATCCAAAAGGATGGTGACTTCTGCTCAACCAGAGGAGATAAATTTGGCAAGTGAAATAGATAAATTGCCTACTGCTAATGTTGCACAGGATATAAGTGTGCAGTCTGCTGGGGAGCATACAACATCAGTAGAGATTGCTGGTTCAGAAATCAAGCAAGTAAAAGGAGCTCTACCTGAAGGCTTCTTTGATAACAAGGAAGCTGACTTACGTGCACGTGGCATAAAGTTAGTTAAGCCAGATATCAAGTAAGTTCCTAGATCTATGTTATATCTGCATCTTCACTCTCCTATATCTCCAACTCAAATGTGAAGATAATTGTGCTTTTTCTCCCTTTGTTGGAAAACTTTCCTTTTTGCTCTGTTCTACATGAGGAATGCATTATTCTCTTCACAGTTTGTACTTAGTTTTGTCTGATGTATTTTAAGTTTTGGTTCTCTGTCAAATTGTAACAAAATGAAATCGTTGTTTGAGTGACAAGTTCCGTAATACAATGACTTCCTAGTGATTGCCCCATGATATTAGTGGAAGGAAATAATTACTTGAGCGCATATGACTTCATCATCATTTTCATGTTTTCCCCTTTCCCTTGATGAAAAGTTCCATTAGGACAATGACTTCCTGTAAACATCATCATTGTCTTCATGGGTTCTGCTGCTTGCATGGCATGAATTTGTGTTCACTACCATGAGGTGCTCTTTCTGTTGATCACTGTGATTGGTGAAGGTTTTGATCTAAATAGCTGCTATAGCTGTGTATGATTAGAAAATGAACTTCCTAAAAGATGTCATAATGAATTATGAAATTCATAGAGATGGCATGAATGAAAACGAGCATGAGAGGGAGAGAAATGTATCTATTGTATATGGTTATTTAGGTAGTTTACATTTTTTTCCATGAGATTATATATGATTAGATCGTATCCAACGCTGCCACTGACTGCAAAAAAGAAAGTGGACTTAAATTGTGTGGTTCTACAATATCTACGGTAGGATTGAT
>QEOT01121692.1:0-15759 GCA_003123785.1 Pterocarya stenoptera | reverse complement strand
GAGGTTTAAGGAAACCATTTACGGTTTCTTTTCACCACGGTTATGGGCTTTCAATTGGCTTCCAAATATTTGGAGCTTCACGATGGTTTAAACCCTCTTTAGTTTGGCACAAAAATGAATGGTTGGATGGAATAGTGTTTGGCTTAGGTGGCATGATCACAATGCTTGATTTTCCTTCATTTCCTTCACATTTCCATCTTGTGGTTCCTTTTGGTGCAAGTGTTCTATACTATTTACCAAGTGTGGCTAAAATCTTGCCATATGTCTAAATAAAACTTATCTAGACTGATTTGGATAATCCACACTGTGATTTGAAAATGACTGGACTAAGTGCAAACACAGAAGTAACTATTCGCTCCAAAAACGATGGCTGTGGTATGGTCCTCAGTTGCTTGGCTGAACTCAGTTTCTCTAGGCCTAAAACTATCCTAATCCATCCATGTGGTCGGGTGAAGAGGTTGTTAACGCTTATTATGAGGTAAAGCCTTCCTCTCATAACCTACACCATTCTTATCTATGCCCATCACATGGGTGCGATGGTGTTCTAGACATTCCATCTCTGGCCAATAGGTAGCGGTCTGCCTATCCAGCTCAATAAGTGACCTACTACAGCATTCCTCTGTCATCTCTCACACTCGCAATGTAGAAAGCGTTGATTTCCTAGCAGTCTTATGCTTGTGTGCCATGAATACTGTAAAAAGATATAGTTAAAGATGGAAAATAACTCACGACATAATTAAACATGGTTCCAAAACATATCTGAGATGAAAAACATGTACTTTATTTGATATTCAAACAAATGAAGTATAGTGGCTGACTGATGCAATGCAACCCATACAAATGTGAACACAGAAGAAATCAACTAAGTCGTAATCACCGACAAAGTAAAACTATACTATGATCCAAACAGATGAGGGTACTTGGCTCTCATATCAACTTCCTTTCTCCAAGTTCTTCTTGAACATTATGATTTTGCCAAAGTACTTTGACCAGTGGAATCTTGCGGTTACACAATTCCTTCTTTTTACTATCAATGATTTGCACTGGTCTTTCCTTGTAAGTTAGGTTGGATTGTAAAGGTATACTCTCAGGGTCTACAATTGCTAGTATCTAATCCCCAAAACTCTTTTTCAGTGAAGACAGGTGGAATACATTATGAATTTCGGGGAACTCAGTTGGCAACTTCAGATGGTATGCAACTGCTCCCAATTTTTCCAATATCTCATAGGGTTGCACGTATCTCAGGCTTAACTTCACCTTAACACTGAAATAGTTTACTCCTCCCATAGGAGACACTTTCTCATAAACCTGATCTCTGACTTCAAAATCTATACCCCTTCTTCTGTTGTCGGCGTAGCTCTTTTGTTGACTCTGTGCGTCTTCATCATCTTCCTAACCGTGAGGACTTGATGTTTTATCTTCTACAGGACTTCTAGTCGAATCACCTTATTTTCTCCAACTTCCTCCTAGTATTACGGGGATCTGCACTTCTTGCCATATAAGGCTTCATAGGGTGTCATCTGAATGGTGGCCTGGAAGCTATTGTTGTATGCTATTTCTACCAAAGGTAATGGCTTCTCCCAATTCCCTTCATGCTCCAAGACACAAGCCCTAAGCATGTATTGTAAAGTCTAAATTGTCCTCTCAGTCTATCCATTTGTTTAAGGATAGTAGGCACTATGTTGCTGAATTTCAGACTGGTATCATTAAACTTTGCCAAAACCAAGACGATGAAATAAGGGTCTCTGTCTGGCACAATAGTCCTTGGTACTCCATGTAGTCTAATGATCTCTGACACGTAATTTCTCGTGAATCTCTCCAAAGAATTAGTCCTATCCATTCTCCCCTTCAAATCACATATTTTCAGCTTCAGCTCTTCCACCATATGATTTACATTAGCAAGAGGACCCCCATCCAACCAGTTATCAAACCAAAAGGACAAACTCCCGTCCCTAACCTTCCATTTAGAGTGTTGTAAAACTATAGGGATGCTACGAATGACCATGCGCCAAAAATGTGTTCCCTTTTTTGGATCAACCAAAGAGATATGTTTATCACCAATATACTTCGTACGAAAAAATCTACTCCACAAATCATCACCTTGTAGGATCTTCCAAGCAAATTTGGCATGCAGAGAAGCTTGAACATCTTCAAACTTTTGAATGCCAATAGCATTCTCCTCTATTAGTTGACACATATTTCCCCATGAAAACCATTTCTTTTTTTTCTTTCCCATTCTTCTCACCCCAAAAAAAGGAGCTAAACATGCGATTAATAACCTCCAAAACCGATTTCGGAATTTGAAGAATAACAAGCAAATGTGTTGGTAAACTTTCCACGACATGTTTCATCAGAATCAATTTACCTCCACTAGATAAACATTTGTTCTTCCATCCGCCAATCTTTTCCCTTACCTGAGTGATGAGAGGATCCAAATATCTTCTTAGTAATTTACCAGAGACAATAGGAGCACCAAGGTATGTGAATGGAAAAGAGCCTTCTACAAAACCTGTGAGCTGAAGAGGTTCATGTTTCCGCCCAATTGAGCAATTCTTGGCAAAATACACCGTTGTCTTTCCTTTAACAGATTTCTTACTCTCATTTGCAAAAATGACAACATCATCCGCATAAAGAAGGTGAGAAATAAGTGGTGTGCCTCGTGGATAGAAAAAATTACCAATCCTTCCACTCAAAAAAATTCTTCTTTAATAAACGGGATAAAACTTCTTCCATGATAATGAAAAGGTAAGGCGAGAGAGGGTCACCCTACCTCAACCCTCTTCCACCCTGGAAAAAACCACGAACTGTCCCATGCATCATAATTGAATACCATGGTGAGAAGATGCATTTTCTAATTAGCCCACACACTGCACTAGAAAACCCAAACCTCTCCAAAACACGCAATAGAAAATCCCATTCCATCCTGTCATAGGCTTTAGCCATATTTATTTTGAAAGTCACATTACCTCCCATCGTCTTTCTATTAATAGAGGAAACCATTTCTTGCGTTAAATTGATATTATCAACTATGCTTCTTTCGGAGATAAATGCAATTTGTTCCATAGAGATCATAGAAGGAAGCAAGTGGGTCAACCGATTAACTAAAACCTTAGAGCATATCTTATAAAAACTGAGCATGGGCCTATGGGGCGAAATTTGTCAAAACTTGTAGGCTGCGACACTTTAGGAATCAACACCACCAAAGAAGCTGTGAAAAACCTCGGAAGTGGGATGCCACTAAAATACTCCCTTATCACTTCCATCACATCCTGATAAACAATGTCCTAACACACTCTATAAAATGAGGAACCAAATCCATCTGGTCCTAGGCTGCTCTCAATGGGAATGCTAAATACTGCTTCTTTAACTTCCTCCATCGAAGGCATTCGACACAAACGAAAATTTTCCTCATTTGAAATAACTGGATCAACAAACCCTTCCAGCTCTGGATATTCCATTCTAGAAGACTGCCGCAAGAACTTTGCAAAATAGGAAACGGCACCATCATGAACCACTTGAGGGGAATGTAAGACNTTTTTTTCTTTCCCATTCTTCTCACCCCAAAAAAAGGAGCTAAACATGTGATTAATAACCTCCAAAACCGATTTCGGAATTTGAAGAATAACAAGCAAATGTGTTGGTAAACTTTCCACGACATGTTTCATCAGAATCAATTTACCTCCACTAGATAAACATTTGTTCTTCCATCCGCCAATCTTTTCCCTTACCTGAGTGATGAGAGGATCCAAATATCTTCTTAGTAATTTACCAGAGACAATAGGAGCACCAAGGTATGTGAATGGAAAAGAGCCTTCTACAAAACCTGTGAGCTGAAGAGGTTCATGTTTCCGCCCAATTGAGCAATTCTTGGCAAAATACACCGTTGTCTTTCCTTTAACAGATTTCTTACTCTCATTTGCAAAAATGACAACATCATCCGCATAAAGAAGGTGAGAAATAAGTGGTGTGCCTTGTGGATAGAAAAAATTACCAATCCTTCCACTCAAAAAAATTCTTCTTTAATAAACGGGATAAAACTTCTTCCATGATAATGAAAAGGTAAGGCGAGAGAGGGTCACCCTACCTCAACCCTCTTCCACCCTGGAAAAAACCACGAACTGTCCCATGCATCATAATTGAATACCATGGTGAGAAGATGCATTTTCTAATTAGCCCACACACTGCACTAGAAAACCCAAACCTCTCCAAAACACGCAATAGAAAATCCCATTCCATCCTGTCATAGGCTTTAGCCATATTTATTTTGAAAGTCACATTACCTCCCATCGTCTTTCTATTAATAGAGGAAACCATTTCTTGCGTTAAATTGATATTATCAACTATGCTTCTTTCGGAGATAAATGCAATTTGTTCCATAGAGATCATAGAAGGAAGCAAGTGGGTCAACCGATTAACTAAAACCTTAGAGCATATCTTATAAAAACTGAGCATGGGCCTATGGGGCGAAATTTGTCAAAACTTGTAGGCTGCGACACTTTAGGAATCAACACCACCAAAGAAGCTGTGAAAAACCTCGGAAGTGGGATGCCACTAAAATACTCCCTTATCACTTCCATCACATCCTGATAAACAATGTCCTAACACACTCTATAAAATGAGGAACCAAATCCATCTGGTCCTAGGCTGCTCTCAATGGGAATGCTAAATACTGCTTCTTTAACTTCCTCCATCGAAGGCATTCGACACAAACGAAAATTTTCCTCATTTGAAATAACTGGATCAACAAACCCTTCCAGCTCTGGATATTCCATTCTAGAAGACTGCCGCAAGAACTTTGCAAAATAGGAAACGGCACCATCATGAACCACTTGAGGGGAATGTAAGACAACACCATTGTGAAGCTTCATCTCTAGCACATGAGCCCGTTTTCTCCGTTTGAGCAGAGTATGGAAAAACTGTGAATTTTTATCCCCTTGCTCCAACCACTGAACCTTTTCACATTGAGCCAACCGAGTAGCCTCTTTTTTTTCCAAGTGTCAAGCTCAGTCTTAGCAGCCAAATGATCATGCTCAGTATCCTCATCAAACTGCCTCTACAAACTGGAGTCTAGAACTTCAATTCGAAGCTCCAACTCTTGAAGGTGGTGGTCAGTCCAACCAAATACTGGTTTGTTCCAAGCTTTTAGTCGCACCTTCAAACCTTTAAATTTTGAAACCAATTTCGTAAGCCTCGTTCCAAATACTCCTTGCTCCGATGACTCCTTAACACAATAATAAAAATAAGGATGGTCCACCCACATTTGTTGAAAGCAAAAAGGGGACGGACCATAAGACGCAACATTTCTTGATAAAGAAATTACCATTGGTGCATGATCAGACGTTGTCTGAGCTAAATAACGCATAGAAGATTTGGGAAACAATTCGGAAAATTCTGGTTCATCAATGTGTGATCCAACCGAGCCCAACTTCAAGCTAGCTCTTGCTATCCATACACCAAGAGAAACTCTTCCCCAAGAACTTCATCTCAATCAAACCACAAGAGTGAATCCAAGCATTAAACTCTGTCATAGCCTGTATGGAACGAGGTCTTCCACCTTTCCTTTCATTATCATTTGCTAAAATATTAAAATCCCAAGTTATCAGCCAGGAGATATTCGATCCCCCCCTCCCTCTCCAAGTCCTCCCAAAGCCTCCGTCGTAGCTTATACTTATTTTACATATACAAAGGAAACCTTAAACTCTTGCAAGCCATTAGAAATCATGACTGTAATATGTTGATTACTCATAGTTTGAACAGTAACTACTACCTCCTACACCCAGAACCACATCTTCCCTTCCACTTCCTCATTCGACAAACAAACATCAAAAGAAAGACTACGTTTAAGAGCATCCATGGGAGCTATAGATGAAAACGACTCTGCTATAACAAAGACTTTCGGCTTATAACTCACAATTTTCTTTAATCTGCCTCTAGATGTCCCTACCCCTTGAACATTCCAATATATAATTGGACTAATCATAAATTTAATTTAGAGGAACGGGTTATCACCCACTTCGAACTTTGGGCCTTCACCATCATCTCTTATGGTTTCTTTTTCTTTTTATTCAAAAGTTCTGAATCTGATAATACGTCCTTACTCACACCCAAAGGTTCTGCTCCTCGTTCACTATTAGAGAGACTAGCCATCTGTTCATCCTCCATTGCTAAAACAGAACCCTCTTCATGACCATTTGACTCCCCCTGAACCCTCTCCAAATCCAACAGATCCCTATTATCCTTGGCAATAGACACTTCATTCATATCAAACATGTCCTTAGTCCGTTCCAGTTCTGGCAGAAGTGAAATACCATGCCCTGTTTCTTCAACCTACTTTCCCTTCTCATAGTCCTTCACCCCATGATCTAACACCAACGTTTGTTTCAATGGATTCACAGAAGTCCCATCTTCCTCCTTATTTCTATTTTCAGAAGCCAGGATCATTTCTTCAAGTCAGATCAGATGCATTGGTTCTGAGTTTTCCATAACCAAAACCTCAGTATTCTTTGCGTCATCTACATTAGAACCAATCAAAACATTTTCAGGCTTCCTCACCACCCTGTATTCCTGTGTCACAATTGGCTTCTCCTTGTCCCTTCGTAATTTCTCCTTCTTACAAGTCTTCTCATTATGTCCCTGCCTTTTACAATGGATACAATACGCTGGGAGAGTTTTGTAAACCACCTCTTGTAGACGATTGGAAGGACTTGCCGGCACACCAATCTAGAATGACATTAGAGGTTTCTTCGCTACGTCTAACTCCAAACAAACCCTTGCACTATCACCTCTCGTTGCACATCTCGTTGAATTATCACTACGAATAAATCTACCAATTGGCACCATAAGAATACGTAAAATAGAAGATTGATAGAAATTCGGGGCCAAACCAAGAAGGAAAACCCAAACCGTTACAACTGACAGCTCCTCCTCATCATCAAAATTTGGAGACCAATGAAACGGCCTATATTGAACACCATCGATATCACAAGCCTCTCTCGAGAACGCTTTGTTGAAATCCTCTTCCGACGTAAGACGGACAAAAACATTACGATGCAGTTTGATTGATGAAACTACCGCCACCCCTGCTAGACCCCATCTACTCTTGATAAACAAACGGATAGCATCCAAGGAAGGATATTGAAGCAAAAATTTCAATACCAACGAAAACCTGAAAGGCTTTGCAGACTTCTAAATCTCCTCTTTCGAAAACTAAAAATTCACCTCCCCATCCATCATTTTAGGAGCCCTCATGGCCAATGGAATCTGAGGAAGCGGCTTAGGAGTAGCAGACATAAAATCTGCAAAGGATCGTGGTTTGGTCGCCAACATAGGACCACCAGGGGCTGCCATGCAAAACTCACATAAAAACCCAGTACGCCAATCGCCTATCGCCTAGTTTAACTAACACCTTAAGCATAGAAATAAGAAGGAAACTAAAATGAAGAGAGGGGATACTCACAAAGATTAGAGCCCTTGAAGCTTCCCACTCAAACTCTAAGAACTCTTAAGAACACTCAAGAACACTTAGAGAGAAGAGAGGAAATGAAGTGAAGTGAGGTGAAGAGAGGTTTATATAGCCCAAGAAGTGAAGGTGGTGTTAGGCATGTGTGCTTCCTCACTAGGAGGTTTGGGTGGTGGCTCATGAAGCCTCTCAAGCTTAGCTCCTCCATGTAGGTTAGCATGATGGTGTCTAGGTTGTAAGAGAATCAACCAAAGGGGAAGAGAGAGAGAGAGAAGAGAGAGTTGCCATGCGGGTTGTGGAGAGACAAAAGGTGGTGTGATTGATACTAGGGTTTAAGCCCTTAATGATCGACGGTTAAGGTTTCGACAAGGGTTAGCAATTTTGTCCTATTCTCGTCTTACTTCCTTGGTTTCTAGTGGCTAGGCAAAGTGTAATCAAGTGCCCTCTATGGTGGCTCAAACGATGGTGATTGGGCAGTTGAGAGGGGGCCTAAATAGAAAAAAAGAAAATATTTAGGGTTTAGCTAGAGTTTTCCACAATCAACCGTAAGGAATTTTCATAGATAATTCATGGAACTAAAGACAAAATTATCCTTGAAAATAATCTGGGATAAGGGTATGTTGGTCCATTGCACACAAGGTACACATGGTTTTTGGGTTGGTCATGTCACCACACAAAATGATATGTACTAAGGCTCAATTTAAATGCAAGTATGGCAAATGAATGCTAGAAATGGATGATCAAAGAAGGAAAATTAGAATCAAAGTTTGAAGAAAGAAATCGGACTATGCATGCCTAACGAAAGTTTGTTGTTCGCATAAAAATATCTGTAAGTGCACAAAATTGTAACAAGTAGTAAAGCGTTTTAAAGAAAATAGATATTAAACCCACAGGGAATAATTATGCTATTTAGTATTGAAATTGACTAAATTAATTACTATTTGAAAAATTAAAATTTGAAGAATGGATTATCTAAATTAAATTGAAGACAATAGCATTAAAATTAAGATTTTAAAGATAATAAGAATAGATTTAGAACGTTTGATTTTACCTAACAAATCCCACACAATTTATTCTTTCTTGTTATAGAATTCCAATTATCCCAAGTTGATGATAAGAATCCCTTAACTATTCAATATTTTCTCTTGAACAATACTAAAAATATTTCCAACTAATAGCTCCATATTTCTATGTGAATTTACTTAATTAGAGACTCATTAATTTGAATTTTTCTTTAAAATCACACTAATCATGGTAAAGTATCTCTACTCTTGCTCAACTAATGGTACTTAATCCTAGAGTTTTAATCACAAATTACCTCTCGGTGCCATTGTGATTCAATAGATTGAATAATAATTAGTTAGAGAATTGCAAGCATTAAGAATAAGGAATAAATACTCAATCAATGGAAATATTAAAAATAAAATAACTTGGAATATATATTGTGTGTTCAATGCTAGACTACATCAAAGCTCTAGAAAATAAAATTAGTTCATAATTAAATTGAAAACAAAAAGAATAAAACTAGTGTTCTTCACTGAAGTCGGTTGATAAAGCATGCGGCTCTTGCCTCTGCCCTCCATATCCGCCTCCTCGAAAGAAAC
Organism: Pterocarya stenoptera; assembly: GCA_003123785.1. Lineage (NCBI taxonomy): Eukaryota > Viridiplantae > Streptophyta > Magnoliopsida > Fagales > Juglandaceae > Pterocarya > Pterocarya stenoptera. Next base: position 6,696 of record QEOT01121692.1, on the reverse strand, counting down.
TTAAAGAATAAATTCTAGAATATTAGACTCTCAAACTCATACCTTTTACTTTATCCCACAAGCAATGATTAAATAGATGTCAAAACTCAAATCCGGAAATAAGATAAATGCTGCTACAATCTAGCCTAAAGATCTCGAAAATAGTTTCTAAAGATAAATGTTAACATAAAAGAAATTATCCCAAGAATATCGAAATTATCTAAAATGAAAGATTCAGTGATATTAGGCTTGATTGCGGAGTTCGGGAGGATTTGGTGGTCAGCGGATTGATTGTGGAACTCGGAAGGGTCCCACTAGGTAGATGCCGTGTACGCTAAATATAACTAGCGTGGAGGTCACAAATGAACGGGCGTGGAGGTCACAAAGAAATGGGAGTGGAGGTCACAAACGAACGGGTGTGGAAGTCACAAATACCACATGGCCCTCTCCTCGCCAACCTAGTGGAAAGACTCTCGACCGTTTCTAGTTGTTGCCCACGATGTTGTTTAGGTTGGTCTTTTAAGTTGGTTGGTTAGACAAGTTGCCCAATCTAACCACTCGAAGCCTTGTGCCAAGTCTTCGCGCCCAGAAGGTAAAATAATTGGTGTCAAGTCATCATGCCTATGAGGTAAAATATCTGCTTATCGCTTGACTCTGGTTGCGCCTTCTAGTCGTGCCTTCTGGTCATGCCTTTTGGTCGCGAGTCTCTTCATTTGTATCAAAATGCTCTCATTTTACACTAAATCTTCTTATTCCATCAAATCCAAGAAAATAAAGAAAAATATATATAAATAAAATAAAATTAATAGTATTGAAGGAAAAATGATACTTTTCATAAATAAAAGGGTAATAAAAATCACATAAAAATCACACTTATCATCTGTATTCTTCTAGGTAAGTGAGCTATCCTTCTACAAATCTAGAGTTAACCTAATGGGGTAAGGAAGTGGGGTGTTACAAAGCCAATTCATTTCTAGCCAAAAACGATTAACAAAATCCAAGCATAACCAATATACGGAATCCAACCAAAATAGGCAAAATCTAGTTTACATTCAAAAAATAACAAAGTTGTCCAAAGAACGATACAATTACAAAGAAAAGAGGAAACTAAGGATTGTGAGCTGGAGAAGGAAAGGCGTCAGACATCGCAAAGACTTGGTAAGCGGTTTAGCTTGCATGGATGGATTGAAAATTCAAGGGCCTTTGGTTTGTGCGAGGAATCTCTAGTAGATGGTCCCTCAACTTTTGAAGATCAAGCTTGTAACCCAATCCTAACGCTCTATCACGAGCACCCCTGGTTGCCACAAGCCAGAAGAGAGGTGAACAACCTTTTCCCTAGAGGCTTTCAATTTAGCCTCTAGCTCGGTAGCTTGCTGCTCGGAAGAGGCTAGTTTTGCCTCATATTTCAGTGACAGTATTGAGCTATAAAATATGTCAGTCCTGCTCCTTGAACCCTTTATTTACCACCTCGAACTGAACTTTGGTGTGGGCCTTCTCATAATGGGCATAGTTGAGATCTATGATGAGCGTCCAGCTAGAGTTCTCTACTTGAGCCACCCTGTTAGCATATTCAACGCATCGCTGTTTGGGCTCCTCCAACTCTTGTCCAGGTGTTGGAACCTATCTCGTGCAATATCACGTTCCTCCTCCAAGACTTTAGCCTCAAAGTAGCACCATGACACCTCCTCTCGAGACTTTTTTTGAGTCGTGTCGAAGGTTAACCATGTCATCTCTAAGGGCAGCAAAGTCATTTTCCAATGTGTGGGAGAGACTCCAAATGGGAAAGAGCCTCTTCCATCTCATCTCTCTCCGCCCTCGCCTTGGAAACAATCTGACAGGATTTATTAGCAAAGGCGCATAGGGATCGAACCTCTTCCTCAAGATAAGCCTAGCGACCAACAATCCAACCAACAAGTTGATCGACTTCCTAAGGCACAAAACCAATCAAATGTAATGGGAAGGAAGGGGGAGGAAGATAATACGGTGACAAGAGTAAAGGGCTTATTGAGGACAAAAATCTCCTTATCTTGCGTGTGGTATCACGAATTGATAACTCCATATGGCTATTGGCTTGCAGGGAAGTCCCCAAGGAATGAGACTAGAGGGGATAGGTAATCTCAAAAAATTGAGTTCCCCGCCAATGATTGAAGGTATAGATACCCGACCCTTGCTAAGGCCCACACTCGAATGGGAAGTCTAGAGTTTGCCCGCCACAAACTGTGGAGGGGACGGACGACGAAGGGTTATTATGATATTGCTGAGGTAGCAACTCCTCACCAACCCCGTGCTCTCCAATGTGATCTCTCGACACCAAAGACATTCCTCCAATTTCTTCGAATGGTATCTTAGGAAGAGGCACCTCATAACCCCCAGGTGTAGACTCCATGAATGCATAATACAATTTCACATCGGATTTATGACTCTTCTTGATCGAGGATCTCAACTACGCACCACAAGTTGGCGATGGCTGATGAACCTGTCCTTAGTCGACTAGCGAGGGGAACTTGGCACCCAAGACTAATGCTTGGTGAGCCTCTGCCTGGTTCATAATTTCCTCCAGGATGTCAAGAGTGGGAAAGGTTGGTCGAACTGATCCACTACATCCCAACAACAATGAAATCCGTTGTTGCTGACCAACACTGCCTGGTCGAAGGGAAACCTCATGGTCGAAGCTTGATCCACTACTAACTTCATTTGCATCGTGAACTAAGTTGCTCTCTTGGCTAGGTTTGTTCCCTTTCTGCTCCAACGGAATGGAAGGAGCTCTCTTTTGCCCATGAGGATTGGACGACCTACTAAGAAATTAGCGACCAACAACATTGATGCGATTTGGTGACACCAAAAACTGGTCAATCTTCACTTGGGTAAAAAGAACATTAGACCAAGTGGCATCATTATCTTGTTTGACCCAAGAATAAATTAGGTGCAGGTGAGCTTGTTCACGGTCAGAAAGTGTTAGGGCGTGGTCGCGGTCCTCGAGAACAATGTCCTACGTAGCACAAACTTGAAACTCCTGACGGTTAGCTTCACTCAAGGGGAATTCCCAACCTGTACCTCAAATGGAGAAACATTTCTTGTGCCACTCCTTAGCATGAGAGTAGTGAGACTCCAAACGTACAACCCTATAATTAGTCCAAGAACGTAAGCTACATTGATTTCCATCAAGACGTCAAATGCCATGAGTAAAAACGAACTCCTTGGTAGTAAGGTCACTCGCCGGTAGGGTCGAGACCTTGACGCCACACCACATAGCACGACAACAGAATCCTTCAAGCGTTTGGATGAAGTTGTGAAGGAGCCAAGCCAAGAAAGGCCAAAACATCATGAATAGGGTGACATAAGGGGAGGTAGAGTCTTATAAGAAACATGCTCGTATATAGAGCAACTCGTTCAGCAAACCCTTTCGAGTAACCAACTCCACGGCAGGTCTCGGGCAAATCCAAAACCACTGAATCTAGAACCCCATAATGGTTCGTCACTAAGTCCAGGTTGACTTGAGAGGTAGTTACAGACTAACAATGCCCCTCGAAGCCATTCAAATAGTGCTAGCTAGTGCCCTCAAACCTATTAGGGGAACCATGAGAACGAGAGGAACAAGCACCATAGGATCCAAAACGAGAAGCATTGCGAGGAGCCATTGGCAATGAAAGGCTGGGAGGAAGAACCAAAGGACAAAGGTTAAGGGTTTGAAGGGAAGCATGACGACAAGAAGCAATTAGAGTTTGAAGGGGATTGAAATGGTATGAAATCAAAATGCAAAGAAGAAAGGAATGTAAAAGGATAAAGTGACAATTAAATGGCTACCAACAAGGAAACGACAAGTGTTGTTGGAAAGAGGGCAATAAGAGCAAATCTTGTGATCTGCATTGCACGAAAGAATGTGGAAGGCAAGACAACATACGCTACCCTAGACATGGGAATACATGTCTTCAAGAAAATGGCTACGAATGAAACAAAGCAAGCAAAGGGTCACTAAAATGATGCAGAATAGAGTGGAAATTCCCATCACTCCCTCGTGATAGGAATTTGAGGGCTAAGTAGAGGGTCAAATATTCTCTCTTGTAAAGTGGGCCGAATCCCACACCAAAGAGGCCCATGAATCAAAGGTCCTCCTAGCAGAAACCAAGGGGATGACCGCTAAAATGCACTGATACGAAATTCGGGTCTAGCCATCATGAATGATGACTTAATGATGTAACAACAAAGAATAATCGCCTGCAATACTTGACCAAGATATCAATCCCTTTTGGCACGATAACGGATTCGAAATCCTAACAATTTGTGGTCCAACCATGAAAGGAGAGGGTTAAGCCATGAGTCAAACCTTACCAATTGAATGCTCAATCTATAAAAATGAAGTTCAAAGAACATGCTAGAGGTAATTTCTGAACGATTTGAAAATTGAAATACCCTATACTCTATTCTAACTTGGGCATCAGAGGTGTCTCTCACCACACCGAGCCCCTCTTATCTTCTTGGTGCAAGTTGCTGAAAGCCATTAGTAGGAGTATGAAACACATCCGCAACAAATATGAATAGAATAAAACATTGGATATTGGCATTGGCTCATTCAAGTGGTTTTAACCTTTTGTCATGTATGGTATCAAATTTGGGACAAATCAAGATTTGGGTTCCCTTGAGTTTTTGCTCAAACTTTAGTGCCTAGAATTAATTTAGAGTGGGAAGAGTAGAATAATAAAGCGAGCCCTACAATATTAATTAAGCATTTAATACTANTTATGCACAATACTTCAAGAACCAATGAGTCTGCAAATTTTAGAGCCGTAAGACAAGATAATGCATATATCCTATGCTGAACACAGATTTTAACAACCAAGAAGGTCGGTAACAATGTATTTACATTTGGAGTTTAGGCTTTACGTATTAACTATAGTTCAGCTCTGGGAATTTGATGTATGGAATCTCATGAGCCACTAACAAGCTAGGAACCAAACCAAATAAAATGCACAAAGAAACCAGTAACTTATGCTTTCATCAAGATAAATGATCAATAACCATCGCAAGTAAAAAAGTGAAATGAAAAACAAACAAACAAACCAAATAGAAAACAGAGAAGAAGAACTAATTATAACAAACAAAGAAAAAATACATTGAGCATGTTGGAATATGAAAACTGTTGGGACATGAAGTGCTATTGACCGAGTTTGAAATGCTGTAAACCGGTGAACAATGGGAAGAGGCGAGGAACCCTTATTGGGTGCGGTACCTCAGGCGAGATACAAGCCAGGGGAAGAATTTTGGAAGCTAGATTTTGGATAGATTTGGACAAATGAAAATTAACTTCAGATAAAAGTTTAAAATATTAATTTTTAATATTATTATAATTATAAAATTTTAAAAAATTAAATTAAAATTTTAAAAAATAAAATTCTTTATTTTATTTTATATAAAAATTTTAAAAAATTATAATAATAAAATTATATCTTATCCAATTCTCAAACCTATTCAGAAAACTAAAAAAGAGTGACGAAGGAGTAGGTCAGCATTAATGACGATGCGACAAATCAGAGCATGCTAGCATTTACATCAATGAGACAAAAGAAGAGCATGCAACATTAATGAGGTAAGGCCATGCTGATAGGATTTTAGTGGGAGCAGATCACGGTGAGACACCGAGACAATACTGAGGGTGAAGATTTCCTTCTTGGAGCACGCCAAACATTAAATGAGTTGGAAAGGCCTCTGTAGGCATTAAATACCACATAAAACCTATCACGCAAATGAGGGATCCATGTTATAAAAATCCGACAAATCTTAGATGAGAGGGGCTACTCTGCTTTTCTATTCTTATCGCTGGATGTATTGTATTTTTATTTTTATTTTATTTAAAAATTTTAAAAAATAAAAAAATATATTAAATATCACTTCTTTAATTATTAAATAAAATTTTTTTTTTATCAACAGTCAAATAAAAATGTCAAATGAAATGGACAAACTAATTTTATTCATCCTAGATATAAGGTTAGGCATTGGCAAACATGATCAAGTCTAAATTTTAGTTAGAATTTTAAATTTTGGCTATAATATTAATATTTGGTGAATTTATATTAGATTAATTATTTTAAAATGAAAATAATAATATAATATTATCTATTTTAATAATATTTTACAAAATTCTTTTTTTTGTAATATTTTATAAATACATTTCATATATTAATTTTTACTTAAAATAAGATAGAAAATAGAATTATATATTAAATAATAATTGAATTTGAATTTCATAATTTAATTATTATTAATGAAATAGAATAAGGTAGAAAATAACAGACTATTTATCAAAATTGAAATGGATAATAGACTTTAAAATAATTAAATAATATAATAGTTGCTGGAAATGATTAAAATATTACTTTAGTGAATGAATAGTGTCTAGCCAAAAATTATTGGGGAGGTTAATTTATTATAGCTCATATGTTGAATTTTAATAATTTGATTAGTCCAATATAGAAGATTTTACTCATGCCTAACTAAAATATGAAGATGTTTTGCCAATGCTCTTACAAACTACTAAAGTCAATCTCAATCTCAATCCTTTATTCTCGCTAATTTAAGCACCAAAGGCTCCCCCCTTTTAGGACCAATCAACTCTCATCTAACCCTCTGTAAGTGAAGATCAATGGAGCTTGGCTACCGGGAAGCTGTTTCAACATTTTCGCAATGTCTGTAGGATATCAATTTTCTTGACACACATGGATG
>QEOT01121691.1:0-15753 GCA_003123785.1 Pterocarya stenoptera | reverse complement strand
AATAATAACCACCCAACACAATTAAGCATAATAACAACCTAACATAGTTAAGCCTTACTCTAAGTCGACACATAACATTATCCCTCCCTCAGAAGACATTGCTCACAAGGTCAGGGAATTCAGCCGATAATGTTGAATGTTCCACCCAAGCTTCCTTAGCACCCAATCCCTTCCATTTGACTATGAGCTTTGTTACTGCACGATTCTTCTTCTTCTTCAGTCGTCACTACAATATTTCTTCTTGGTCGTAGAATTCCATCAGCACCCGTGGGAGGAAGATTAGCCACCAACTGATGTCGATCTCCCAATTTCTTTTTTTAAGCATGATACAGGAAACACTCGATGGATCTTTGCATTGAGAGGAAGTTCCAACCAGTAAGCGACTGCCACGATTATGTTTGGAAAATAAGTTTTCCTTAAAATTTTCATCTTCATCTCATCTCATTTTTACATTTTTTCAAATCCCCATACAAAATATAATAAATAATTCAACTTTTTCAAATCCTAATATAACTTTTTCAAATTCTAATTCAATTTTTTCAAATCTCAAAACTAAAAAATAATATTTTAAACTTTAAAACAAAACACAAAATTCTCATCTCATCCTCCAAACATAATCAGACTTTATACGCGGCCCATAAAATCGCAGAGTGGGTTTCAGATTTCGCCATTGAACCACTGACTGCTGTTTGTACAGCTAAAGTCTCAAGTTAACCAATCTCCGATAGCAAAACTTCAATTACTTCTCATAGGCCTCGTTTGATTACACAGTTTAAATGAGATGAGATAATATATTTTAAATAGTAGTGAGATTTTTGAATTACGATGAGATGAGATGGTTTGTAAAAAAATGTGTATTTTGATAGTGAGATGAGATGGAATGATTTTAATTTTTTGAAATTTGATAAAGTGATAGGTCCACTAATTATTGAGAAGTATTTAATTATTAGATAGAAAATATTATGAATATATTAAAAATTAGCAATATTTATTATTAATTTAAAAAACCATTAATATCTTGACTTTCCCAAAATATATTATTTTTGTAGTTGGCCGTAATTATTTCAATATTTCCAAATATGAACGCTTTTTTTTGTTAAATGAAATGTTTTTCTAATTATATATTACAATAAAATATTCCCAAATATTTCTAAAATTATTTCTTTGTTTTTCTAATTATATATTACAATAAAATAAAAAATTCTAATGGATAATTATATATATTTAAAATGTGGCAGTTATTTTTTTTCCAATTTGTAGTTTCAAATTTTGTAATAAAATCTCAAACTTGCAGNTTATATATATTTAAAATGTGGCAGTTATTTTTTTTCCAATTTGTAGTTTCAAATTTTGTAATAAAATCTCAAACTTGCAGCCACCTTCAATTGTTAGGTCATAGGTGTAGGCGTTGTCGTGTTGACTATTGGGATGTGGGGTGTAGGAGAACAGTCTTATGTCAGATGGGCTAGAAAGCTATTGTTACACAGTGTACAGAATGCAGAGATGAGTTAAAACATAGTTGAATGTGTGTTTGGATATGCAGATAAAATAAATAGTACAACTGAGATGAAATTGTGTGAGTCTTATCTGTGTATCCAAACCGACCTAAGATGAACAAAATTCTTCATTTGTTCTTGGGCAACTTGCAAATTCAAGCGAAGCATTCGAAGAATTTCATCCCTGGTCCACAAGGTATCTTCTACAAGCTGAAGCTTTGTTATTCCTAGCGTATAAAAAATTAGCTTAGTTGAGGCGTGAATGTTGGTGTTGTACCACTATTCGGCCAAAGGGAGCCACTTCACCCATTCCTTTGGCATGTCACCCAAAAAGCACCTGAGATATTGTTCAACCATTTTGTTGACATGGCCATTCATCTAAGGGTGATAAGCCGAATTGAACTTTAGGGTTGTTCCCTGAGGCCTGAAGTTTAAACAACTCATTCCAAAATGTACTAGTGAAAGTGGGGTCTCAGTCAGTGGCGATAGATAGAGGCATACTATGTATTTTGAAAACTTTAGTTAAAAACATATGTGCAATCTTTGAGGCAGAGTATGGATAAAATATAGGAATGAAGTGAGTATACTTGGAGAGGCAATCCACCACTACCATAAATACACTATACCCTTCAGAATTAGGCAACCCTTCAATAAAGTCGAGGGAAATGTCAGTCCCTATCTTAGTGGGGATGGCAAACGGCTAGAGCAATCCTGGTGGATGAATATTTTCAGATTTATGTTGCTGACATATGTCACATTCGTGAATAGACTTCCAAATATCATACCTCATTCCTTTCCAGTATGATTCTGACTTTGCTCTATGCTAAGTTTTGTGAAAGCCTGAATATCCCCCTTGAGGACTGTTGTGTAGGAGTTGTAGAATTTGATTTTGTAGATCAAGAGAGTCAGCAATGTAAAACCTACCCTTGTAGAACAACAACCCATCTTTTTTAGTATATTTCTCGCTATCAATGCTTCCCCTGTTTCAATCTCCAAAGAAGTTGTTGTAGCTCCCAATCTTCAACATAATTGGCTTTTAAGTGATCCAACCATGTAGTGGATGGTGAAGTAATGTCCAGTAATTCACCTACTGTATGCCCTTCCATTTTGCGAGACAAGACATCAGAAACCTTGTTTTCTCTTCCTTGCTTATACTCCACTCGGAATTCATAACCCAATAATTTGGTGAACCACCTTTGTTGGAGAGGGGTACCCACCTTCTACTCAAGCAAATATTTGAGACTTTGCTAGTCTTTTTGGATCTTAAAGGTAGGCCCCAAAAGATAAGTTCGCAATTTCTTCACAGCAAGTACTAAAGCCATTAGCTCTTTCTCATATGTTGATAGGTGCAAAACATTTCCATGAATTTCTTGACTCATAAGCTATAGGTTGTCCATGTTGTATCAAAATAGCTCCAACAACCACACCAGAAGCATCACATTGAATAGTAAAAGGAATAGAAAATCTTGGTAAGGCTAGGACAGGAGGACTAGTTACATCTTGTTGAAGGTCTTGGAGGCTTGTTTGGCAAGGTTAGACCATTGGAAGGAATTTTTTTCGCAACAGTAGCTATAAAGCCATATCCCTTAATGAATTTTTTATAATAGCCCTTAAGATCTAGGAAACCTCTAAGAGACTTGATAGTGGTTGGAAAAGGCCAATTTTGCATAGCTTCTATTTTGGTAAGATCAGCCCGTACCTCTTCTTTTGAAATTAAATTACCTAAGTATTCTATTCCAGTACATCCATAACAGCACTTAGATTTTTTTGTAAAAAGTTGGTGTTGTTTTAAATGTCCAAAATGGTTTTTAAATAAAGTGTGTGGTCAGATAATGTTTTGCTATAAATAAGGATATCATAAAAATAAAAAAATAAAACAATATGAATTTTCTAAGATAAGGTTTAAAAATATAATTCATGAGGCTTTGGAACGTTGCGGGGGCCTTGGTAGGTCAAATCATATTACCAAAAATTCATGGTGACCTTCATGAATGCAGAAGGCAGTTTTAGAAATATCCTCGGGATGGACTCTAATTTGGTGATATACAAACCTAAGGTCAAGTTTGTTGAAAATAATGGACCCATGAAGTTCATATAAGAGTTCATCAACTATAGAAATGGGAAACTTGACTTTAATCATTTTCTTATTGAGAGCTTTATAATCCACACAAAGTAGCCAACTCCCATCTTGTTTCCCAACTAGGAGAATCGGGTATGAGAATGAGCTTTAGCTTGGTCTAACAATACCCGGGGCTAGCATTTCTTGGACTAATTTTTCAATTTCAGTTTTCTGGAAGTCAAGGAACCTATATGGTCCAACACAAAATGGCTTAGTTCAGGGTTGTAAGACAATGTGGTGATCTTGCTCTTGTGAGTGGTAAGATCTTGGGTTCCTGGAATACTCTTGAACAATGATCTATAAGCTTTTGTATGGTGGGATCAGTGGATGGTTCTATGGACATAATGCTAGAAATTGTGGGTTCAATCAATTGAATAACTAGTCCTCGATTACTCCTTCTAGATATCTTACCAAATTGTTCCCCTACTATTAATGAGATGCCCATTGGTGTAAGGCCTTAAAGACTACAATTTTGACCCAAAATAGAAAATTCCATACATAGCCTTGTGAAATCCCAAAGGATTGGTTCCAAGGTACAAAGCCACTAAATCCCCAAAACAGTATCACCACCTCCAAGTGTTAAAATAAAGAAATCAGTTGTGTAGATATTACCCTTCATATGGAGAGATGCCGCTGAATAACTTCCTGTACTTGTGAGGTCTTGACCATTTGCAACTTTGACCGATAATCCTTTTGTTGGTGTGGACTATAGATGGGCCCTTTTGAGAATTGATGGATCCATAAAATTATGAGTGGATCCTGTGTCTAGTAACACCACTACCGTATGCCCACCAATACAACCCAAAAGCCTCATGGTCTTGGGGTTAGGAGATCCACAAAGTGCATGAATATATGTGCCTAGTTCCAATTCCATTAGCTTGGGCTCCTCGTCATTCTTGCTGGAACTTCCCTCAGTTACTTCAGTCTTGGGCTCCTCATCTTCACTGGAATCTTCACATTCCATAATAAATAGCTTGACTGATTTGCACTTATGCGTAAGGGCCTACTTGTCATCACAGTTATAACAAAGCCCCTTGGCACGTCGTTCCTTCATCTAATTGGGCAATAAATGATGAACTGGAACAAGGGCTCGCGAGCTTGGAGGCCCAATAGTTACTATGGGCAGGCCCCAACCAAGCTGCCCTCCTTAATGCAGCCACATTCTCCTCCTGCATTTTTGCCAAACCAAATGCAGTGTGCAAGGTTGGAGGGTTGAGCATACATACCATAAACCGGATGTCTTCACACAATCCACTTAGAAAACAAGTGAGTTTATATGCCTCAGCTAATCCTCTAAGTTGATTAGAAAGAGTTTCAAATTGACTTTTGTATGCTTCCACTGTGGATGTTTGGCACAATTGAGTGATAACTTCCATGGGATCTTCATAAGCTGTAGAACCAAAACGTGTTTGGAGTGCCCTCACAAATCCCTTCAACTGGAAATGCCATCAGAAGCTTCAAGATCTTGAAACCAAATCAAGGCCTTCCCCTCTATATGAAAATAGGCCAACAGCATCTCGTGATGCGAATTGGTTTGATGGTAATTGAAAAATTGGTTCACCTTATAAACCCACCTCTTTGGGTCCTCGCCATCAAATTGCAGAAAGCCCAAACAAATAGCACGAGTTTGAATTACCCCATGATCCTCAAAAAGAGGATTAACTACCTGCTAACCCGAACCTTCTGATTGCTCCATATGGGACTTGCCTCCAATTCACACCAAGGACTCAACATTTGCCGCAACTGCCTGTAATTGTTGTGTCTTCGACCACCTACTGCAAAGAAGACTGATTTTGCTAGCAAAGTTCTTGGTTATGTTTAAAGGCAGCCAATGACTATGTCAGTTGGTACAATTGAGTGCCAATATCCTCAGCCATTTGATCGATCTGGCTTTAGGATACCAATTGATAGGTTACAATAATTGATATGTGGATTAGGTCGAGGAAACTCACAACCTCCAACTCAATAATTGCAAATCTCTGGATGATCCTTTCATTAATTTCAAAGGTACTTAAATACAAATCCAAATAACCGACTGACCACTACAACCATAAAAATAGCAGGAAATCAACGGGCTACAGACCCATGAATCAACTGACAACAGACCACTGCAGACCTAGTCAAGCCTTTTGAAGCCATGTTCTTGAATAGTCATGAATACTTATCGGGTTGTGGGTTGGACCAACTAGACTTAATACAAGAGTGAATTTAAATAATAACAACCCAATACAATTAAGCATAATAACACCCCAACACAATTAAGCCTCACTCTAAGTTGACACATAACATCGAGGTATTGATTTGTTTAGTCAGAATCACAATTGTATTACATTTCAATTCAAGGTTTTGCTACATAAACATTATTGAGGAACTTTAACTTTTTTTAGGAAAAAGAAAATGCATGACAACATTACCATAGTTCTTGGCGGTCACAACAGCAACAAGCAGTAGATGACATAGAAAAATCCACTCATAGTCAAAGAGCTTCTTTCCCATTATTGCTTAAATATGAAATGAAATAGGTTTTGCTTTATTTGAAAGAGAATAGAAGGGAAAAAGAGAACATGAAAGAGAAAAAAGATTATCTAGAAAATAAATGAAGAGGAAGGAATTTTTATGTTCAAAGCTAACTGTAAAATCGAAATCGGGTAATACTCGATTTTTTTGAGATTATTTTAAGGTCGAATTGTGTGTTCGGTAATATGTCCGGCTCGAAATTGTGTGTTTGGAAGTATGCTCTTAATGGATTGAATCAGAAAATTGCCTTTTCGAGTCGGGTCGGGTGAGTTGTTGGACTTTGGAAAATGACATGGTATGGCACACATTATTACGGCTAACATGACATGTTTCATGCGGCTTATCATGCCTTGTTTGGTTACGCAGTTCAGATAAGATGAGATGTGATGTTTTGTTGAAAGTTGAATAAAATATTGTTACAATATAATTTTTTAATATATATATTTTTTAGATTTTAAAAAGTTTATTTATTTATTATATTTTGTATAAAAATTTGAAAAAGTTGTAATGATTATATGATAGGAGATGAGATAGTTTGATTTTCTGTAACCAAATCAGATATTTTTCAAAGGTATTATTGCCTGTGGGAAGGTGGGATCGAGGATTATTAAAGGAAGCAAGTCTCAAAACTAGTCAGGTCTATCTGGTTAAACCAACACTGCCAATGGCTCTTAAATCAACCATCTAAAAACTCGGTTAGATTGTCTAGATTTGTTATAACAATTTTAATAGGTGAAATTCTTTGATAGAGGACTCATTATGTTTTTACCTTTAAAATAAAATAATTATCATATTTAACACATTGAATTTAAATACAAAAATGATTAAAAATGCTAATATAGTAATGCCCATATCATCAAATGAGGATTTAGTGAAGTCTACCCAATAGATTATGTAAGGGGTTTTTCCCCGACCCATAGAGTGTCACAGGCCCAGGCATTGGGGGGGGACTCACTATAAAATAAATTATGAATGAATGAAAGGGGATAAGAAGGGACTAAGGTAGGGGGTGTCAAGAGAGGAAAGTAGGGAGGTGACATAAAGTAAGGCGTAAGGTGTCAGGAGAGAAAATGAGGGAAGTGACTTAAAGCAAGTGAAAGACAAAAGATAAAAGGGGGAAACCCACAGATTCAGGACTTCTTGGGGACACTTCTTCACTTTTAGGATTGGCTTCTTCGACTTCTTCAAACTTGGAGATTTCATCTTCATCCAGAGAGCTCCAAAGAGAACTGATTCTCTAGTAAATAGCTATAAAATTTTATTGTACAGTAAGAAATGAAAGTCTACGAGAGACTGTAAACAAGCTTATTATAGTGGAATCTTTTCTCCCCAAACTCCTGTGGACGTAGGCCCAATGTCGAACCACGTAAAATCTGTGTGTTCATTTCTTTATTTTATATATTTAAATATTGTTCATCGCCATGAACGTACGAACTAACACTGTACAGCAGTACCGGATCACTGTCGGGAGCTCACACACATAACTGATTGAGACCCAGTTCTGAAGATCCGAGTTGCTGGGACCTGATTCAAGAATGTGCGAAATACAATATCAACATATTAGTTTGGATAATATAGAGGATCTTGGTTAAAAAATTAAGGATGATCTAGCTGGATAAATTGTAAAGTGACAGGCTTGGGAAAAATAGATACCCCGAATCAAATCTGAGGAATCAATGAATGGAAATTGTTTTCAATAGCAGCTGTAGAACCAAAAGATGCCCCGCCTGTTTATATGCTTTGACAACTGGGAATGTTTAACCAAAACCATGGGCTAATTCCTAGCTTTAATAAAGCATCACCACCTTTTTTTTTTTTTTTTTTTTATCCTTTTGTTTCGTAAACAAATAAGTCTATTTATCCTCTTTTTTTTTTTATCCTTTTTTATCCTTTGGTGCATGTTTAGAATTAGAGCGAGAAATATATTTATAATTTTAGAGTTTAAATATTAAATTTTATTATTAAAAAATTGTTTATTTTTCATAACTATATATTTAAAGTATTTTTAAATATATTATTAAAAAAATACTTTCCGAGGTAAAACTAATAATTATTTGATTTCTTTAAAGATTATGACAATATTTAAAAGTTTAAAAGTTATAATTATCAAAATATTGTATGAACATTTTTATCTATTGACAATCTTTTTAAAAATTTGAACTACATTCCAAATTATCAGAATATTTGAGAAAAAACATTAAAATAATATTTTTCCTTAAACGTATTTTTTAATTTATTTGAAATTTAAAAAAAAATAATATATAACACTCAAACAACCTAATTTTTTCATTAAAAAGCTTCTAAGGTTATTTAAACACTTTTTAAAACTTCTAAGACAACTCCAAAGAGGCCCTTGATCAAGTTGGATCAGTGCCTTCATCCCATATTACAGACTAGCACAATTGACTTCAATATAATTATTACTCCAGTATTAGATGTTTCATTCAATTTCAGTTTCACTTTGTAAGTCCAGCATGTCCAAGCTTAGAAGTTCTCAGACGAAGCTAGAGAGTAAAAACAATCGATTGTCTCCTCCTAAAAAAGCTAATCAATACAAATTGCAATCAGCTCAGCAAGGAAGCATCAAATGAAGACAAAATTACATTGCCATGCCACTGGAATACACTTGCCAAAGACGGCCAGTGGCTCAATAAAAAACCCAAGAGCAGCCTTCAATCGTGTCCCAAAACTGCTATCCTCCTCTTTGCTACTGAACACCTCTGCTCCGATCAGTTTTTGAATCAGTCTCGCGGTCGTTCAAACCTAAACTCAAATCCAAAGTGCTTTCGTTCAGATCTTGGCATACTACTTGATTATTGTCCTGAGACAGTGAAAAGTTTGATTATCAACAAGACAATGAAGCAAAGAGTTTAATACTGATTTACGATTGATCTTGCACCAGTAATGGCAAGCCAACAAAGATTTTGTTTATTTTATTTTTTCCTCTTTACTCAAATCTTATTTTCTCCTATTCCTCAGACTTTAAAAAGAATTAAAAAAATGAGCATTTCTTAATTTTTGGTATGGAACCGATAGCTGTACGACGCAACCCTGTGAATGACCTCCACTATTCTTCTTTTTCTTTTTTCTTTTTTTGATAACTGTGGGTGTCCGGACCAGCTTGCGGGCACCTCGACTAATCCCATAAAATCCTGAAGTTAACGACCAAGTAAACCTCCAGTAGCCCTAAGGGAACTCAAACTGGTGACTATTGGGGAGCAAACCCAAAGCCAGATCAGCTGAGCTACCCCTCAGGGTTAACTATTCTTCTTTTCCTTTCTCTTCCCTTTTTATGCCAAAACAATATCAATGATTATCTAACTAATTGCAACAGTGTTCTTATCTATAATGACATGCGGGCTCGGTCTGATCAGTTTGTGTCATTCACACTTTGTCTCCATTATTGACAATATTTCCACAAAGAATTTAGATATGTAGTGATGCAATACAGAACAAGAATGTGATGTGTGAGCATCTTTACCTGACTTTCCTCCATTGGCACGTCATTAATGTCAGGTTTCTCATCCAAAACTCCACCCCTGGGGGTGGACTTTCCTGCACCAGGGTCAATATCAATTGGTTTAGCATCATCGTCAACCTTTTCTGCTGCTTCGTTTTCAGCATCCTCATTCTTCTGTTCCTCTAGAACAGCAATCTGCACAGCCAAATAGCCAAATGACTGTGCATCCACAAAGCCCGTCACAGCAAATTTTTTTTTTTTTATAGGTAAGCCCGCCACAGCAAATAAAAGATATACGCAATAAAAAATTTTCTACACTAAATCCCATTATAGATCACCAATCTAGAAATAGATCTTCAATGATGGGTTGTCATTTAGGACATAATTTTAGGCTCAGCCTTTTGAAAAACATGTTTTCCATTAAAGCATTAATTAAAACACAACAATAGCTAGCAAACACAAGAAATGCTAATTTGCCATGTTATACACTTCCCAGCATTTAGAGATCTAATTAATTATTAAGAAAACATTAAGAGATCTTGTTAGTAGTAAAGATAGCAAGAAACAAAAAAGAAAATAGAAAAGGCATGTCTACAGTGCACAGGGGTATAAAACGGTAAAACCTAAGGAGCTGCAATCCAGAAAAGATAATCTGCCCAAACTTTCATTCAATCAAAAAGCGAACTAAAAATTATGAGCTTGAGCTTGCTCCCAAAGAAACCACCAACATCAGAAGTTTGGCTACTGCTTTCCCTACACTCACAACCTAAGGCATAGTACAGCCCTTCCAAATCTCAGTAGTCAGTAATACGATACCGCTCAAACTTCCAGTCCAGCATTCAAAACAACAAAAATCTGCCCAGGCATCAGCAACTGGAAGCCAAAGAGTGTCTATGGTACTGACCAAGACTGTGTGCTCATGTTATCCAGAATTAACCATCTCTAACTCCCAATCATAGACTACAATTACAAATCATGTCACAATCTCCACAATTTCCACATAACGTTAGCAAGAAAAACATGCTTGAGAACTATTTTCAGCAATGTATCCTCTACTGCAGGATTCATGAGAATGAAAGATGCCCATACTAATCTGCTGATCTATCATCACATCATTATGTCCATTGATATAACACTGTCAATGTGCATTAGAGAAGTACAACATAACCTCATGCCTAAATAATTTTCACATAAAACATCTCCTATTCCCAAATCTATTACATTTTAAATTGTCAAGTCTATAGTTTCACAAACTTCAAACCTTTCAAATTAACAAGTCAAAGCACCAATACAAATACATACACAATTACAATTTACATCATATTTAATTTCTATTCAATTTCCATTTCTTTATATCTACTTGACTAAACCTATAAAAGATAAAGCCACAGATAGATAACCACATCATAAATCGACTCTTTTAAGCGGAACAGAGACAGTTATAAAAATCTAAACAATGCTTTATTTTTTTTTTGGATAAATATATGTGTTAAAGAAATCTGAAACCCAGTTAAATCTATGGATATGATACCAGTCTATTCGTAAATAAATGAAGTGGTTATAATCCACAATAGATTCTTATCACAAATCTTACGAAATGACAACGCAATCAACCCAAAAAGGTTCCTTGCATAAGAATATATTATGAGAACCAATCTACAAGACAAATATTTTAACAGTACCAGCGCCAAGGCAAAAAAATTTTAGACTTTACCTAGGTCTACCAAGTCTTCTAGTCTTTGGAACCATTAGGATTTCAGGGCATGGGATTCTCATCAATGTTTGCGTTTTCGAACCCAATCTTTCTACATCACTAAAATGTCAGATCAATGAGATAAATGCCTCCACAGCCCCCTCCCCCGCCCCCCCAACACTACCCAAAAATAAATTAATGGCTGTGTTAGGTAATTGAGCAATTGAACTTGCAGAATATCTTTATAATTGAGTTGTTCATTTTATATTGTTAACGAAGT
This sequence comes from Pterocarya stenoptera, assembly GCA_003123785.1. Classification (NCBI taxonomy): domain Eukaryota; kingdom Viridiplantae; phylum Streptophyta; class Magnoliopsida; order Fagales; family Juglandaceae; genus Pterocarya; species Pterocarya stenoptera. Next base: position 4,188 of record QEOT01121691.1, on the reverse strand, counting down.
GGAAACAAATTTAAACAAAACAAAAAGTAAACGCATACAATCTAGAGATATCACAACTGCACTAACTGTCAGCCTTGTAGATCAATTACAAATTTCCAAGTTGGTATAAATTAGTGACAACTTTACTATTTACTAACAATGACATCAGACAAGAACGCATGCATACTAAATTACATATACGGACGGAGTCACATCCAACAATCACTCTTTAAAAAATTCTCAACTATATTCCCAAGTACACTTATCAACATGACGTATGCACATGTCCACATGGAGTCAGTCAGTGTGATCTTCAAGTCCATGTTAACGACTTGCGACTAAATTTCAAAACATTCTAACATTTTCAAATATAACCAATCCCAAGCCGATACTTTATTTTGTTTCCCTCTCTTGCCAAAATATCCGCCAAACACCAATGTAAAATCACCCAAAAAATATCCCAGGTACCACAAATAATTCTTCCGATCCATACACCAAAACCCTTAAAATTTATACTCACCCCAAAACCCAGATCACATATCAGCTTTCTCGGTCAATCAAACCCATTATTTTCAGAATATCCCAAAAGACCCGGATCACATAAAAAAATACTAATATTGATAATAACAACCCAAAACCATGATTCTTTCGCCAAAATCAAAATCCCTAGAACACGCACATAACCAGATTCAAAAACTAAAACCCGAAAAAGAGAAAAAGGAAGATCCCAAGAAAATAATGTCTAATTGAGGGAAAAGTACCGGAATGTATTTGAATTTTCGACGAGGGGGCTCCTCGGAGGGGACCGCCGAGTCGTCCTTGCCGGGATTCCTGTCACCGTTGCAGTTATTGCCGTTGTGGCTCGGGGTGATAGGTGTCCACTTGTAAAGCAGGAGATGGGAGCCGTTATTACCGTTACTCGTACCGTTGGCGGTGTTGTTGTGGTTGTGAATCTGGTGAGAGTGATTGGTGGTGGTGTTAGAGGCAGCACTAGTAGATGGCGCTACGTGGACCCACTTCTTCTTCCACTTCCTCACCGGCCCATTGAATACCGTGGCCGGTCCGTACCGAGTCGAGGACCGCCCCAGCCGGGCCCCCACCCCCTCCATGATTCGCCGATCTGAATCGGTTTCGACTCGGCGTCCGATCACCTCAACAAATAATCCGAAAAACTAATAATTTTCTCTCTCTTTGTTTTGGCGCACTCTCTCTCTCTCTAAAGACAGATGTCTTTAGCTCTTTTATCAGTTTATGGGTTTCTGAGATTGGCTGCGATCTGATGGAGCCGCGAGGTTGTGAGTAATTTGATAGCCAATCAGGGCCGTCAAAACATGGACTCTTTTCCCAAATTGGGGACCATGGCTTTATGTGCAATGATTGGGATCTGGGCTACTAGGCTTTTTAGATATGAAAATATATATGATTTCTTTTAAAAAGAACAGATGTAATTTTATTTGGATAAATCAGTTTTAAAATGGGTTTTATACTGAAATTTATAAAATAAGTAGGTAGATTATTCCGTTTGAATAGTGAGATGAGATAAGATGAAATGATTTTATATGAAAGTTGAAATTTAAATTAAATATTATTTTTTAATATTATTATTATTTTAAAATTTTAAAAAGTTGAATTGTTTATTATATTTTGTGTGAGAATTTAAAAAAATTGTAATAATGAAATAAGATGAAACATTTTCACTCATTGTTTTTTCTTTTTTGATAACTGGAAACCTTCATTGAAATCAAATGGAAACCTTACAAATAAAATTCTTATCAAGCCACACAGCTTGACTTACAAAATAAGGACAATAATCCCACCACATTACAATATCAACAACTTCCCAAGCATATCTCGCCTACTGATGCGCAGCCATATTACCCAAACAATTAACATGAACCACCTTTACTTCTTGAAAACCCATCATGAGTCTACGAATATCTTGTAAAATAAAAGTAAAATCTGTTAGGAACACAGATTCATCAGTCAAAGCCTGAACAAGTACCAAACAATATGTTTCTAGCAACACTTTTGGGACACCCAATTGAACACATAATTGTAATCTCCTTAACAAAGTCTTAGACTCAATAAATTCTGCAGATGAAACTGCCCTTTCAGCCTTACTACAAGCAACTAATATCTCACCATGATGGTTTCTAAGAAGAACCCAAACCCCAGCAGAATTTTGATCACCAAAGATAGCCCCATCAACATTCAAAATTATCACTCATCGTTAGAATTGTTAGAATATAATTTTTTTAAAATTATTTTCTCAAATTTCAGTGAAAATCGTTGGGTCGTACGTATTGTATTTTAATTTTTATAGAAATTTAAGCAAAATGATTTGATGAAAGTATTCTCTTCAATGACAACATGCGACTCATTGTTCCACCATTCATTTGTTTAAATCCCATAACTCAGTATTTGGAAGGAGAATTAGCGGTGTTGGATAATAAAAGTATAAGATTCTTGTTCTGCAGTTGATCATAAAGTTCCAATCTGAGTTGGTTTCCTCATCGCATACTTACTATATTTGTTAATCTCAAAGCATCAACTATTATGTGGAGCAGATAATTTGGCAAAAGGGAGAGGAACACCATCTTCCCTCCAAATAATCTAGCTCTGGCAGTGGCACATGGGTTTGCTTTCCCAAGTACGATACTTTACTTATCCAAATATGAGCATGGCTTTGATAGGGTGGGCAGCGGGCCATGCCGTCCGCCCCTTCCTCCCTTTGGGCCCCACCTGACTAGAGCGAGGGCAGATGTAGGCTGTGGGGCATCCGCCCACATGTTAAATACATGCGGGGATAAGGCCCAAGATATACTCTGTCTAGCCTGCATCTATAATATATATATGTTGATGTCACACTGGACAACTCCACGTTATTGGCGCTCGGAGACTGGTCCTTCAATGATGGAGAATGTTGAGCTCGGGGTCCGTGGTACCTCCGAGACTTGAGTCAATTTTGGTATTTGATGAAAGAAAGAATATATATCTTTAAGGAAAGCTATAGTGGAAAAGTACGTAGAAGTTAAAGTTTTCTTGATTGCAGGCGATGCCTATTTATACCCAATAGTCTGACATTCATGGTAGTGGGGTGTCGCTCTGTATAAAAACAGATACTCATGTTGCTCACCTGCCATGCTATAGGACATTCATGTCTGATAGCGACTACTCCTGACACAGAGCTTCATGTTGAGCGTACCGAGCCCCCGGACACATTGAATGTGAGGTGCCCTGTTCTCACAGCTTTCTTCATTAATGCAGTATGGCCTCCGCCAGGTATTTAAAGCACTTTCCCTTGACACGGGGACTCACATCATGCGCACCGAGCCCCGGGCCGCATTGAATGCGGCATACTTTCTTCTCTAAGTTTCTTCTATCTCATTAATGTGGCACGACCTCACTAAGATATTCCTACCCTCCAGTCATGTATGAGCGCTGATATTTAGAGTCGGTGAGTGTTTCCTATTCGTCGGCCAATGGGGTGTCAGACTGTCTTCCTTGCCATATGTTTTCCATGGTTTCCTATCTACCCATCTTCTTTAATAATTGGGTCTTTGAAGTATGCTCTGCCCAATCCAGATCTAGGCCCTAGGCTCTTTTAGCGTGCTCGGCTCAACCCAGACCTCACGTCTGGGTTCTAACTCGGGCCCCTCTCAAAATCTGGCCCAAGGGATAACACCCCTCACAATATATATAAGAATAAATAAGAGCAGGAATAAATATAGGCACAAAAATAAATATAAGTGGTAGAACCTGCCAAGTGTAAATAAGAAAATAAACAAATAAAGTAAATAACAAAATAAACAAGTAAACAAAAAAATAAAATAAGCAAATAAGTAACTTATTATTCTTAATTGAAACAGTTAAGTTGTGATTCAAAACAAATACACAAGGATAGCGTGGGAGGATTGCAACTATAGAATTACAAGGATAGTAGGGAGAACTAGGAGAGAGTTTCAAAAATGGCTTCTTTAAGGTCCTGCCTCCCAACAAACAAAGCAAGCCTTTTATAGGCAAAAAGTGGAAGTACCATGGTGAACAGTAATTTTAACTTTTTACTATTTATTTTGTCAAAACACACCAAAATGAGTGCATCAGTAGTCTTTAATAATTCACCAAAAAAAATACAATGATAATAGTCTTCAGCAACAATAATTCACCAAAAGTAGGGGTAAGAGTAGCACGAATCACGGAATGCAATAA
>QEOT01121690.1:0-15747 GCA_003123785.1 Pterocarya stenoptera | reverse complement strand
GAGTTTGTTGGAGAGACTCAAGTTTTTCTATCTAAAAAGTCAGAAAAAATGGAAAAGGAAGACATATCCGATGAAGAGAATTGTGAAGAAATTTTGTGTGATGCGAAGCCAGTCAAAAGTCCTAGCCGGTTGACAGAACTCGAGAGGTTCAGGGGAAGCAAGATCTAGGAACTCTTTCTGCGCAACGTGAGGAGAAGGACTCGGAAAGAGGTGTGGCTCGAAGCAACGAGCATGAAAGGATGTTGGACTTGGCAAAAGAAAAGGCTTACAAATCTGATAGAGAGAGCCAGGATTAAGTCAAGCAGTATGCTTGTGAGAAAATCATTGCGGGTGCCCACCCGTCCTAAAAAATTAATCCATGATTGACAACTTTTTAGTTTGGAATATAAGAGGGCTATGGAGTTATAAAAAAAGGCTTAAGAGTCTAGTTTAGAAGCATAATGCTGTATTAAAAAAATTGCCATCTATGAGCCTTTTGCTCAAGAAGATAAAATGCATAGTCTGGGATGTTTTTTGGGCTTGACGAAGTTTTGTTGTAACGAGGCTAAAGGTGGTAAGCTTTGATTGTTTTGGAGGGAGTCACTCACCTTTGAAGAGGTAGATAGTTCATCTTAAATGATCTTGGTCATGTTGTGCTTGACAATAAAAAAATTCTCCTCACTTTTGTTTATGCTAAATGTACTCAAATTGATCATCGGGATCTTTGGAGGGATTTGAATGATATGCAGGTTGCCGATAAGCCTTTGCTAGTTGTGGGAGATCTTAATGCTATTCGCAAGGATGAGGAAATGATTGGTGGAAATCCTAGACCCTTGGCCTCCATGGAGGATTTTAATAGGTGCTTGGATAGATGTGGCATTGTCGAACTTTCTAGCAGTGGACAACACATGTCTTGGTGCAATGGACATGAGGGCCAGTCCCGCAGTTCGGCAAAGTTGGATAGGGCTTTGATTAACACTGAGTTTCGCTCTAAATTTCCTTCGGCCCATTATAAGTATTTGGTGAGGAAAATTTCGGACCACTGCCCCATGGTGATTAATTTTGCTAGAATGGAGGATTTGAATGGTCCACACCCTTTCAGGTTTTAGAATACGTGGGTATCTCATATAGACTTTTTGTCTTGTGTGAGAGAGGTTTGGATGTCTCCCGTGCTCTCAAGGGGTCTTTGGAAGCTTGCCAAAAAATTAAAGAAAACCAAAATGGCGATGTGGGCTAGAATAAGGCCGTTTTTGGAAGGGTGGAATCTCACATTCGGGCTTTGGAGGAACAGGTGGAAACTTTGGAACATTAACTTTAGGTGGGTTACTCGGAAGAGGTGGAAGCAGATTTTTTTGTATCCAAAATTGAACTTGAAGTCCGGGAGGTTAGAGAAGAAACAAGGTTGGCTCAAATTGCCAAGAAAAAATGGTTACTTGAAGGGGATCAAAATAGCAAGTTCTATTATGCTGTTGTTAATCAAAGAAGATTCAAAACTATGATTTCTCGATGAAGCTTGATGATGGTCATGTTTTGGGAAATCCAGAAGAGATTCATCTGGGTCCTGTTGAGTATTTCAAGGAGTTTCTTACTGAGAGTTCAATTTTGGATCAGGCGGATCTTACATCTTTGTTGAGTTGTAGCGTTTCGATGGAAGAGAATAACGCTCTTTATATGGCTCCCTCGGAGGAAAAGATCAAAAAAGCTCTCATTTCCATTCCAAGACACAGCAATCCTGGCCCTTATGGGTTCGGCTCGGCTTTTTTCATTACTTGCTGGAATATTGTTAAAGCTGACATTGTTGAGGGCAACAGATTTCTTTCAAGGTGCACTTTTTTCCAGGTATTTTTCTTCCTCTTATATTGTCTTAATTCCTAAAGTGCAGGATCCTACTAGTTTTGATAAATTCCGCCCGATTAGTCTTTGTTCGATGGCTTATAAAATTTTCTCCAAGATTATAGTCAAACGTTTGACACGGCTTCTTCCTAATTTGACTTATATGGAACAAGGTGCGTTTGTACCTGGAATGAACATTTTTTAAAATATTACCATCGCCCAAGAAATGGTTCATTCTCTCCACAAGAAGACTTGTGAGGGAAATATTATGGTGAAAATTGATATAACTAAGGCCTATGATCGAGTAGATTAGACGTTCCTTTTGAGGGTTTTGGAGTGTTTTGGTTTCTCTACTAACTTTTGCAGATTGATGGGGGAGTGTATCCCGTCACCTTGGTTTTCAGTGATGATACATGGAACTTATAAAAGTTTTTTCAAGCCTTCTCATGGTTTGTGTTAGGGAGATCATTTGTCTCCTTATTTTTTTCAACCAACAAACTCTGTCTTCACACTGCACAATGACAACTCGTGAGAATCCCATCTACATATATATTTTTAAGTAATGCTTTAGAATTATTTGCAGAGGCAAACAGAGAGGATCAAAAAATTAAATGAGAGAAAGATTTATTTGCAATTATATGAGGCAATGGAGGCTCTAGTTCATATATGCAGAGACGGGTGTCTGACAATTGGGCCACATGATAAGGACTTTAAAGCAAACCAGGCGCCTTGTCATTATGCAGCTTGTAAGGGACTGGAAATTAGGAGTAGCAATATATGATACGACCCGTTAACCCAACACAAACACGACACGATAAAAATGGGTTAGGATTTAGTTTTAACGGGTTAGGGTCAAAACGGGTTGACCCGTTAAGACACGATTACTTAATAGGTTAATAACGGGTTGGGTTGACCCATTATGACCTGTTAAGAAAGTTAAAGTTACAATTATATCCTTATACTTAAAAATAAAATTGTTGAAATTTTAATTTCGATATTTTTATTGTTTGGATTGTAATTTTGAATTTATAGTTAGTTTTATATTATTTGTTTTATAGATATTGTGGTTTTAACATTTATATTCAAATTATACTAAACTTAACTAAGTCAAACGGGTTAATTTCATGTCTGTTCAACCGATTTACATAAATGGTCAAAACGGATTAACACGACACGACTTGTTATGTTAACGGGTCTTGTTAGGGTTTGAGATTTGACACGATAAGCTTAACGGGTCGGGTTAGGGTTGACCTATATAATATAATATACATGCCTTGACACGACACGAATATGACCCGTTAACACGATTTAACACTCCTACTAGAAATGTTGGTCCGCCATTTTGCTGGTTGCAAGTTGAGAGTCCCTGGTGGCTGCGTTCATTGCAAAAGAATGTGGCAGATATTGGAGTTGCACTCGAGGTACCAATTCTGATGTTTGTATGGTGCCTTTGTGCAGGTGAACCATACCATTCTCTCTCCTTTTGTTTTTTTTCCTTTTAAGTTTCATAAGATAGGTATGTGGTTTAGGATCATAGTTTCTTGCACCTAAATGCATCCAAAACATCTAGTTAACTCGGGAAGATACCGTCTTTTCAGGAAATTTAAAGAAAGAATCTAGAGACAGAGCAAGAAGGACGAGAAAGGTTATGTTTGGGGGTAAGGATGAAAAATCTCATCTCTATCTCATCTCATCTCATCATTACATCTTTTTCAAATTCACATATAAATTATAATAAATAATTTAACTTTTTTAAATTCTAATTCAATTTTTTTAAATCTTAAAATAATAATAATATTAAAAAATAATATTTTAAATTTTATCTTATCTCAACATCCAAATCTAGTTACAAAGAACTAAGAATTCGGATCATCCAAGTTGAGAAAAATGGAAACAAACTGGGATTAATATATATTGATGAAGTTCACTATTGATGGGCCGCTGTGATATCGGCCTATTGGGTTCATCTTCCAATCATAAAAAGTTCATCCTTTTAGCTTTTGCTAATTGTACGCTGGTTTTATTCAGCTGTAGCTGAGTGGAGAATATTGGTGCAAAAAATATTGAGAACAACGACCATCGTTGGAGCACCATTCTTTTCATGGGAAATTGTCAGCTTTTCATGAAAACAGAGTTTGCTTCTCCTAGAGTAAGCTTTTTGAACTATAAATTAGTTGTAATTTAAAAAAAATTGTAATGATAAAGATGAGATGAATTGAGATAGGTTGGGAGAGTTTTGAAACTAAACAGTCTTAGATTGGTAGGAGAGTTGAGATGGGTTGAGGAGAGTTTTGAAACCAAACAGTCTTGGATTGGTAGGAGAGTTGAGATGGTTTGTGAATATTAAAATAAGATATTTTATGAATATTATTTTTTAATATTATTATTATTTTAAGATTTGAAAAAGTTGAATTATTTATTATATTTTGTATAGAAATTTAGGAAGATTCTTTTGGGATTTGAAAAAGATGAATTGTTTATTATATTTTAGTGTGAAAATTTGAGAAGATTCTTTTGAGATTTTAAAAAAAATATTATTATATTTTATATAGGAATTTAGAAAATTTGTAATGATAAAAATGAGATGAGTTAAGATGGGTTGAGGAGAGTTTTGAAACTAGAAGTTAAATAAAACCATCTCAACTCATCTTTGAATCCAAACAGAATTGTTAAAAATTAAATAAAATATTGTTAGAATATTATTTTTAATATTATTATTGTTTTGAAATTTAAAAATGTTGAATTATTTATTATATTTTGTGTGAAAATTTAAAAAAATTGTAATGATGATATAAAGTGAGTTGAAACGAGTTTCCAATCCAAACTGGGCATTGTGATATATGGATGATAAGTAGAATAAATCAATTTTTTTTTTAAAAAAAAAAGTATGTTGTGTGAGAATAATAAGTAGGAGAGCTCTTTTAACATTAAGTTCAATCTTATGTATTTGCTACTTAATAGAATATTTTACAAAGGATGAAGCTTTTATGTATGTTGGTTGTATCATGAAGTTTTGGTTTTAATTTAAGACTTTATAACATATCTGAGTCATGAAAATGATAGGTTAACCAAAAGAATTTAGGCTCACGAACAAACTTGACTTCAGGGTCATGAGTCTGTATCTCATTGGGAATGACAAAGATAGGATATTTGGAGGAAACTGATTGTGCTTTATAATTTCACACTGAGATACCAAGACACTCACACACCCCCGACTTGGGGGGGTAATATTTTCTCTACAAACATACAATTACAACTAGTTTATAGTTCACAAAAAGCTTATTCTAGGAGAAGCAAACTCTGTTTTCATGAACAGCTGACAATTTCCCATGAAAAGAATGGTGCTCCAACGATGGTCTTTGTTCTCAATATTTTTTTCACCAATATTCTCCACTTAATCTCGTCCTTCTTGCTCTGTCTCCAGATTCTTTCTTTAAAGTTCCTGAAAAGACGGTATTTTCCCGAGTTAACCAGATGTTTTGGATGCATTTAGGTGNATTACAACTAGTTTATAGTTCACAAAAAGCTTATTCTAGGAGAAGCAAACTCTGTTTTCATGAACAGCTGACAATTTCCCATGAAAAGAATGGTGCTCCAACGATGGTCTTTGTTCTCAATATTTTTTTCACCAATATTCTCCACTTAATCTCGTCCTTCTTGCTCTGTCTCCAGATTCTTTCTTTAAAGTTCCTGAAAAGACGGTATTTTCCCGAGTTAACCAGATGTTTTGGATGCATTTAGGTGCAATAAACTATGATCTCCTAAACCACATACCTATGTTATGAAACTGAAAGGAAAAAAGCAAGAGGAGAGAGAATGGTATGGTTTACCTGCACAAAGGCACCCTACAAAGATCAGAATTGGCACAAAGCCTCGAGTGCAACTCCAATAGCTGCCACATTCTTTTGCAATGAATGCAGCCACCAGGGACTCTCAACTTGCAACCAGCAAAATGGCGGACCAGCATTTCCAGTCCCTTACAGGCTTCATAATGACAAGGCGCCTGGTTTGCTTTAAAATCCTTATCATGTGGCCCAATTGTCAGACAACCGTCTCTGCATATATGAACTAGAGCCTCCATTGCCTCATATAATTGCAAATAAATCTTTCTCTCATTTAATTTTCTGATCCTCTCCGTTTGCCTCTGCAGATAATTCTAAAGCATTACTTAAAAATACATATGTAGATGGGATTCTCACGAGTTGTCATCGTGCAATGTGAGGATAAGAAAAAGAAGATGGAAAAAGGACAAGAAAAGGAAAATTCAAGTTTACATTTTCTTCATAAATTAGAGACCCCAAAAGTTCCTTTTCTAGCATGGGGTGGCTTTGCTTCATCGCTTCCCATCCCTCAGTAGCAGAAACAGCTGTAAAGTTCTTCAGAATCATACGGTGACATATGAAGCTAAGCCGAGGGGCATCACACAGTAATGCAAGTTGAAAGATGTCAACAACATTCTCTATGGTAAGTAATCCCTGCTCTAGTTGTCGCACACACTCTTGCTTCAACTGAGGAACCACGAATGTATGTGACAGCACCAACAAATGCAAGACAAATTCCTCCATTTCTTCTTTCTCATAACTGCATATGAAAACGACCACAAAATTGAAGGGGTGTTTGAATAATCCTCTTCTTAAAAGTTCTAATCTTCACTACTAACAGTTGAAAATTTTAAAAGATGTAATTTGTCATAGATTTTCTCACACCATTTACACTGATCATTGCTTTAACATTCTCTAAAAAAAACAAAAATAGTCTTATAACATGGACTATGGTTTGTAGAGATTGAAATAATCACTAGAAAAAAATTGGATAGACCTGGAACATTTCTATTGTACATTAAATATTAAGACTCCTTGGTCCAGTTCTAAATTGACCTGCGTCAAGATTATTCTTTTGTCAAATCCAGCAAATAGTAAGAACTGGTGAGGGGAAAATGGTTACCAGGAAGAGTACAAGAATCTAATGAAAACTCGAACTGCATCATGTGGAACGCCCCGGATTGCAATTGATCGCTGCCTACCTTGGCCTTTCAATTTCTTTAACATGCCTTTCATCACAGGAGAAGCCATGCCCTGTCAGCAAAATAACTACTAGTTTTTATCATCTGAAACGGGCAGTTCAATGCTACAGAACATGTTTCCTCAATTCATTTTTACATATCTAATCACAAATTAATGCTTTATTTACTGATCCCTCGAGCAGAATCATCACTAACCATACAAAAACAGCCTTTTAGAGTCGACCTCAATTGACAAACTAAAGGATTCTAGCATCCTTCAAGAAAGAAATTCAGGAATCAATTGATAGTACTGGATAAATTAACTTACAAGGATGCTAGCATGCGCATAGATGATGCCACCATCGTCATTATTGATGGTAACATCAGCTCGATAACCTTCATCAAACAGGCGCTCCCACAAATCTTTTGTTGCTGTAGAGACACGGCTGTATCCTCTTAACTTTGATCCATTCCTCTCTAATCCCTTCTGATGATAAATGGCTGTTGCTGGACTAGGCAATGGAGGTGCTACTGGAACACTTCTCTCTGAAACTACGGGAGATCCTTCACTGATGCTGCCCACCTTTCCCATTAAATGCCAATATCTGCAGCTGCCTCTGCAGATGTTAGTCAGCGATCAAAATCAGTTTCTCATTCTCTAAAATGGCATACATGGGAGCCTTTATTATATATTTCTTACAAAATTCTAAAAGTATCACTTTTGTCCTCTGGCAGATTTAGTCTAACATAATCAAACCAAACTGTATCTTGATTGGGGTGGAATTTGCAGGCAAATCATAAGCCATTCAATTGCAGGCCTAAATGAAAACATAATCCAAATGTTGATTTTGTTCAAAGGTATGTAATTAAGATTCACCATCAGAGGGCGATATGTAGATTCACTATCTGGAAACAAGAAGCCATGAAAGAGAGCAGCAATATATGCAGATGAGCAGCAGAAATGGTACAATCAAAGGCCAACGGCATGAAAGTAATACTACCTAAAGATCAAAATTAGGATCCTGAAGAGTTTTGAACACCAAAAGCTAGGCCCTTGAGGTAACTTGTAGTTGATTTATACTGCAATGTAATTAGATCACAAGGGTCCTGGTCTTTATGTGGATCGATCCGAGAAGCATATGCTGATATGCAGCTCATGTTATATGATCAACAGCACTCAAGTGTTGAAGGTATATATAGGTAATAGATCAGTACTATTTCAGAAAGTAAGATTTTTTTTTTGTCGACTTGTCAAACTGATGCAGCCAAAATTTAATGACGGAAGCAGAAGAACAGGTGATGCTGCCAATGTAAAGATCCTAAAACAGTCATTTTCACAGCTGTTAACAACATAATAAAGCAACTCGGTGACCCATTTCCAATATAGTACTTGATTGCGACACAGTCGAAATGAACGGTTCAGAGTTTTTTTACTTTTTCTGGTTTTTGTTAAAAACGTACGTTTTTCACTTACAAATAGATAATTTGATATGAAAGTTGAATAAAATATTATTTTTTAATATTATTATTATTTATAATTTAAAATTTTTAAATTATTTAATATATTTTATGTAGATATTTTAAAAAAATTATGATGATCAGACGAAACTTTTTCTACATCTACCTCAGTTTGAGACTGCAGGATGAAAATAACATGTGCGACGAGGGATCGACCCAATTCCTCCAAAGAAAATATCTAATATAAAAGAAAAAGATTCATTGAGCTGACATGACTAGAGAGAGAGATATCACAAACCTTATAGTATCAGTACTTTGCCGTTCCTTTCCACGAATCCTTAATTTCAACCCTGTTCTTATGGAAACGTTTGATCGACAACGCAATTGGCCTCCTCGGATCTCTCAAAACGGCTCCCTTGCAAAAGGCTCTGTTCTCTTAACAAAACTAACGTAAATGATAAAACCAGGTACCTTATCGTCAAAGGCAGAAAGAAAATTGGGGTAATACGATAATTCCCAGAAAGAAAACTCCGAAAGAGAGAGAGAGGCCGGAGCAACTATTTTCATAAATATATAATCTCTGAGGATGTTTGGTTTAAGATCTCTCTCTCTCTCTCTCTGTGATCACTCTGATCTCAGGGAAATTAACTTGGTACCAGAATTCTTCACATAAATACTGAACCATATAGTTGTCTTTCAGATTGCCTACCTGTCGGTCTTCAGTTTCTTGCGCCAACGTCGTATCAGAAGAACGTGTCTAATTTTGTAGTTTTTTTTCCCAACAAACAAACAAATAATAAAAAAAAGCCGTCATATCAGTAGAAAAATGAATAAAACAAAATCAAACGTGCATGGTTTTGCCATTGCTGATACATGTACACGTCACTCGTCAGAACACCGCCGTACGTTCATTGTATCAACATTTTTGTTAATAGTCTTGAAATGATAATTAACAGAAAAGAAAATGACGAATTCAGATATTATTACTTAATCTAATAATTATTATTTTATAAGGCATGCTGATGATAAAATCCAATTTCTCTTCCTCTCCAATTTCCTCTACAACTAGGAAAGATAATACACATACAGCTGATTTTTGCTGGCACTACTACTGGATTGTTGTATATATTATTAGTCACGTGCATTAACTCTTGGCCTTGGGTATCCCAGCCCCCACATTTTTACAAGCGGTTGGTCCATAAAAAATACGAGTTGGAATGTTGGTTGAGATCAAAAAATGGCATGCATGCATGATGTTCAGTGAATGAATCTTCAATAAGTAGAAGCATATAATATTATAAAAAGGCTATTAAAAAAAAAAAAACAAGGACATCCATATAAAAGGTCAATAATGAGTGTGGATCTTTTACAAGTTCGTGAGTACCTTCGAATTCAAACCATAGTTATGAATTTAGGCTTGTTTAGGAACACAAACAACTATCTTATCTCATCTCATCTTAAAATTTTTCAGAATTTTCTTTTTAAATATCGTCCAAATGCAAATAATTTTTAATTTTAAATCTTCAATTTTTTTATTTAATAATTACCTAATCATTACAATATTTCCATACTTCCAAACAAAATTAAAAAAATAATACAACTTCTTCAAAACAAAAATAATATCAAAAAATTATGTTATAATAATATTTTAATTGTATAATATTTTTTATTCAATTTTTTCTCTATCTTTTTTCTAAACTTAATAAAATATTTTAACTCAAATAATCCTATTCCTATTCACTGAACGTGTCGTCACTTAAAATGCTATTATATATGGGGGAATTAATCGGCTAAGCCCAAGGGCCTGGGAGTTAACATGGGCCAGCTGCTACTGAAACGGCCCGATACTTGTTGCAACCCAAATTGCACACGATTGAGGTGGTATGGACTTCAAACGTTTGGTCAACAACTATCAATAAAGCTCACTAGTTCATAGATAAAACTACGCGTGCAGACGTTTTATAATAATAAATTAAATGAACATTACATTATTAATGATATTAATTATTACTTTATTATTAACTTAAAGTATGTTAATGCATAATGAGTTATATATAACTTTTTATAATAAGATTCTGAGGAAACACTAAAACCAGACCCTCTCTCTCTAAAAAAACTCACCCGTCTGTTTCTAGCTGGGGGGAAAGGGCGCTTCGGCTCCTTCTTCCTCTTCCTTTTCATCTCTCTCTACTCCGGCCCTTCGTCTCCGGTGTTTTTGGTTTGTTTTGGTTTGTTTTTTTCAGGTTTTCGGCCAAATAAGGGAGGTAGCCGGTTCGAGCCTCTCTGGTCACCATCGTCCGATACGAGCACCACCGGGCGAAGCCTCATCTGCAAATCTAGTGGTTGACCGGATTGATGTCCATCGGAGCGGCGAGTTGCGCCGACGCTCGAGTTAAAGAAAACGCGTGGTTTGTCAAACCGTCACGATTTAGCTTCCGTCGACGTCATGCGTGGCAGCTCACGGCCCAGTGTTGCCGGAAATGTCATGACTGGCCAAACGGCTCCTCCCCAGTGTGGCGCGTGTCATGCACACGCCTCCGTTGGGTTTTATCTGTATTTTTTCAGTTCTGTTTTTGATTTCTCGGATGAATGTATTTACTGTTTGGATGTTTGTTTTAATTACTAATAAAAAGAAATAGTCTATTGGACACATTGGTGTCCATAGTAGTGGAGTCCCGTTCTTCCTTTGGGAGGAGACGGAGTGATAGGACTCCTCCTATTAGGGAGGACGGAAGGTGATAGCACTTCTCTCCTTTTGGAGAGAAGTCGTTTAGTTCTGTTTTTACAAAACGCTATTCTCTCATAGAGAGAGTTTATTAGAAGTTAAGACAAAATCCGTCATAAAGAAATTTATGTACGGGGTGCTACAGAGCAGATGCGTAGGTTGGCTTGTAGTCTGGGTTTTTCCCTGTATTGATAAGTCACATTTGTAACTTCAGAATTTATTGAATGAAATGAAGTCTATTTCAAAAAAAAAAGAAGAAGCTATATATAACTTTTAACATTTTGTATATAAAGCCATAAGTATAAATAACTTAATTATCCATACATATTACATTCATAATCGAAAAAGATACATACTTAACATACTATTATAAATAAGCATAAAATATTTAATTATACATACTATTATAAATTTATAAATTATACATATATTCTAATTTATACTATAGTTCTTAATACTTAATAGTATTAGTAATACATTAAAGAATATATTAATACATTGATACTAAATATATATAGTTATAGACTTATAGTGATTAGTTATTATGAATCATAATTATATAACTATATAATAGTATTAGTATAAAGTATTAGACTACTAGTAATATAGTATAGCTATATATTAGTAATATTAGTATAAGTATAACTGTATAACTATAGTCTATACTTATTATAATATACTATAATTATATATTAGTTAGTGATAATATTAGGTTAGATGAAAATTATATAATTAATTATATATATAACTTATAAATTTTTTTTTTTTTATTTACATTCAGTCCGGTCCGGTCCGGTCTGAAAAGTCTTTAGACCGTGGATCGGACCGAATGAACTCAATCTTATAAAATTCAGACTGTGAATTGGATCGAACCGAACTAAGTCTAATCCGATCAATTTTTTTGATCTAGACGGCCGATAAACACCCCTAGATGAAACAGCAAATGCGCTTTACTTCTTTCTTACAAACTCGTGCTGCAAGCTTTTCTTGAAAACGCACCAAATGTAAATGTATAAGGTATAGCGAGTAATGATCGTCGCATCGAACTTTGAAGTCAAAGACAACCTGAACAAAGAACAGTAATGGAGCTGAGGTTGTTCGGATTGACCCATGTCGAACTCTTATCTCACTTAAAGGCCCAATACACAACAAACGTACATAATTCCCAGCCTAGGGTTAGAATGTCAGCTACAATTAGACCTTTGCAGATATGACAAACTCTACAGCTCATGATTGTTAATGGGGCCTAAAGGGCCTTAAATTGGAATGCTTTTTGAGGCCCATCCCCATCAGTCTTCTGCGCTGTTCTTTCTGAAATCTTGCTCAAATGTAAATTTATTGATTTTTAATATTCTATCGTCCATATGTACTAGAAATTGTAGATGTGTAAAAGAGATCAAAGAAGAACAATGTTGAAAGCAACTCAAGAGAAAATGGGGAAAAATAAAAGTCACGTTTAGAAGACAAAAAGGAGAAGGAAAGAATGAAAAGATTGAAGGGGACTAATTAAGTTTTTATTTTTATTTATTTTTTAATCTTCAGCAGTGTGGTAGTATAATTTGCTAGTCCCGGCCTTGCCTGGCCTCCACTCATGATAGACTCCTTGCGATCAAGCCTACTCATAGTATTTATTTATTTATAAGAAGCTCTCTAGAGTCTCTACTACCACTTCTATGCACTAAATAACAATACATTATGTTTGGTTAGTGACGTGATCTGAGATCATTTCAGATTATTCAATACCTTTTTATTATTATTTTTTTATTATTTAGAAATCATCTGAAATCACTTCAATATTCAACTGAAAACTTTGTATAACCTAACATTCTTGGTGCAATCCATTGACTCCTAGTTTAGTCCTCTTGTACGAGTTTATTTGTGTTCTTAGATTTTTATTTGTAAATTGACGTGAAAAATATCATGTAAAATTGAAGTTAAAAATTCGAATTTTGTATTTTTTTTTTTTTAATTTTCAATATATATATTATGCGAGTAAAATGACTCCTTACTCTATCTAGACAAACTAGCTCCGAAACGAGAGTACCAAAACAATAGAGTTAGAGCGATAAAATCTTAAGAGTGTGTCGGGCAAATAGTAAAGGAATAAAGTAGATTAATCTCCGAAGCTGATGGATTAGAAGGGGGCATGGTCTTGGAACCATGATTTTCCCCACCTACTCTGGCATCTGTAAGGAAGAGAACATCATACAGAGTACACACACAGTCAAAGCTAAGCTGCTGACCATCTTGGGGTTGCAAAAGGTTTCAGAGTCAAAGGTCCCAGTCCCCAGCACCAAGACCCAAGGTTGCCACCTCACATGATGAATATATGCAATAACAAATAATAACACAATATTATAAAACCCTGCAGACTAAATGCATGATTGTAAGAGATATTCTATTATGAGTGGGTGGCAACTTTGGGTAGATGAAGATGATGAGGGAGGAGGAGGAGCGTCTTCATCTTCTTTGTTATTTTCATGCTGCAAACACAGACTGGAGTGGTCCAGCCTTTCACACGTGAAGACGCTCCTCCTCACCCCCTCTCTCCCTCCATCGATGGATGGATCTCTCTCTTCTCCAAGTCTTACATATTATATTCACGTGTGTTATCACATGTATATATATATATATGTGCCCCCTTTCATCAATACCTTTTCATTTCCTTTAATCTGCCAGACTGGTGGGACATTATGCTCATAACATAGTTTTGGTTTTTCCATTGGCATCTTTGAAATGAACCACCAATATTTCTCTATTAGGTTTTTTCCTGCCCCCACCCCCCTAAAAGGCAATCCAAATTATTCCTGTGTGCCCCCATAAACCCAGTCATTCAAACTCATCAACTCAAAAATTTTGGCTGTTTTTATCTAAATCAATTCTGATCATTTTTCAAGGAACAACCATCTGTTTTTTAATACGCTCGATCGCGGTGTTTTGATTGAATCAGATGCATTAGTATTGATATGATCGCATTTGACACAAACTTTATTTTAATTGAGTTTGAACTTGTAATTTGGTTTATGAAATATTACCTGAAGTTTTATGCATAAAGTATATATATGGCCTAGAGTAATGGGTATGCAGGAAAGGGTTCCAATTTGGGTGGGGATGAATTTATGTAATTGATTGTGGATAGTTTGTCAAACATGAAATTGAGCTTTGGTTAACATGTCCAATAGGGTGTGTACCAATTGTAATCACACATTGAAGGAATAAGGGGGAAAAAAAAAGCACAATCTATAAACATTAACAAAGATTTACCTAAGATGGCAGTTCACTAATTATAATCACAGTCCACTTTTTGGATCTTGCGTCCTCTAATTTTCTATGTTTAATTTATATATATATATATATATATATTAGCCTTGGTATGCCTTTAAAGAAGTACGTAAGGGGCATGACCCCTTGCTTTTTTCTTTTTTTTTTTAATAATAAAAAAAAAGAGCTTTATTCTTGTACTCATCCTTAATTGCACCCATGTAATTAATCCACCAATAATGATAATAATAATAAAGATTTATAAGTAATCCAAGTGGCTAGCTAGTAGCCATCAGAGAGTGGAGTCCCAATTGCTAATAAAGACACATTTATTCTCAAAATTCAAGGTGAGCAGAGCACAAAAGAAAGCATCACAGATTCGCAGTGATTACAATTATATTTAAGCCAAAAAAGAACAAAAAGTCAGGAAAGTAAAAAAGTTGATTATTAAAGAGTATACTATTCGTGTGCGTAGTAATTTGGACCATCATCCTGATTCCTAACCCTTCTATAAATATATATCATGTATATGCAAGAAAGGGAAACAATATAAGAAACATAATACAGAGAAAATAAAAATGCAATATTTCTCACCAATATTTTTCATAGATAATTCTGAATTCCATATGTTTTTAATTTAAATTAAAAGGCAGTATCCATAGATACATGCCTACAATTAACACTTGATAATTACAAACTCGGCAAAAAGAGAAGAAAAAATAATTTCAAGGCATATTTGCCACTTCAATGTTGTGTGGTATAAATGTAGATGATAATGAGGAGCCTCTACAGCCAATTGAAACCCCTTTAATCAAGTGTGATTTAGAGAAAAACAAAAATGCTAGGGCATGTACCTAATTAATAATTATTTAGGAGAGTAACCCGGCCGATAGGGTCGGGTCTTGACCCGACCAAAAGGCGAACTGATCATCTTATGATGCTACGATCGACCCGATCAGACCAAAGTAGAGATGATACGGACGGTTTGTGTTGGACTTGGGTCGGGTATTCAGATTGGACTGTATATACTATATAGATAGAACTGTCCCAAAATTTAGAGAAACCCCCAAAAATGGTGGGGCACGTGACTGATCAATATCCCCACTCCCCAGTACTCTCAGAATAATTCGTAGCGTTTTGATAGAGATTTTGGGGGATTTATGCCTCAACACCTGTCCGTATATATACCCACAGCGTATGCTGTATATATCTCCAACCGCTTGTTAACTCCCCTCTATATCTCATCCGCTCATTTTGGCGGCACTAAAACCGCTACTGTCCCTCACCCCGTAACCCTCTACTCTCTCTCTCTCTCTCTCTCTCTCTCTAGATTTTCTCAATCTTTATAAACGTGGATTAGCACGTAAATTCTTTCAAATATATACCCACATCCTGTTTCTGTTTCATTTTCTTGAATATAGATGAAAGAACAAGAATGGGGGACTCTGACACTTTGTTTTCTCCCTCCAGTCTCTTTTGCTCAGAAGGC
>QEOT01121689.1:0-15745 GCA_003123785.1 Pterocarya stenoptera | reverse complement strand
AGGAAAACCTGTATCAAACATCCCAACAACAATGTCATCACCAAAGGCTAGCTGCAATGGAGTCACTTCATTGTTGTCCAAGGTAAGGCCGACGAAGTCCCAACTTCTCGTCGTGTGTAATTGCAGTGTCTTGCTCCTGAACACTGATATCACTCCTTCCATCTCTGCAATTCCATTTCTTGGATAAATAATTTTTAATGATGAAAACGTACTTAAGATTCTTTTTCAACTCTGAAATAAGACAAACTACTGATTCCCAGATAATCATATAAAATTTCTAAATCAAGGGAAAAAACTAAAGGGTTAGCTGATAACTGGCTAAAGCAGTTGCTTGGGTTGAATTGAGCTTTGCAGAAAACCCCGAGAAACTATGCTTGTAGCTATAGAGCATGGACTGCTTAGCATCTTCTTCACTAATATATATGCAAAAAGCAAAGTGAGAATTGATTAAGTGATAAAAATTGAGTAATACCAGCTTGACAAACTCTAAACAATGAACAAATTGGATTTGGAATATATAAACAAAAACCTTGCAAAGACATTAGAGAGCAGTTTGTGATGGTATTTTGAAGTGAGAGTAGGATCGTGAATATGGTTGAGCCCTAAATAGACTATATAAACCTGTGAAAAATCAGAAATGAATAAAGATGAGATGAAATCATTAATAGAGAAGGGGACCAAAAACAAAAGCTGAAGCACTTTTAGGTAATAAAGTTACATGAGGTGTAGGTGTTGAGTGAATAAAATAAAGCGAAAGTGAGAGGAAAAGGCCCCAAAAACACTGAATATAAGCAGCCATTGTCCCTTATGGAAGAACCACATGGGTGGATGGCATTAAATAGAGTTCCAAGAGGATGGCCTGGAAAAGGGATGGTTATAGCTGTGCGTGCATTTTAAGGCTTCCAAGCTGCAAGAGCACTGACATACCTTCTTGCGTACTCCATGATGATATTCTCTTTTGAAGCTAGCCAGTTGATACAGATGAGGACAACCACCTGCATCCCTTCTCTCTCTCTCTCTCCTCTCTCTCTCTCTCTCTCTCTCTCTCTCCTTATAATGAGTCCATGACCTGTACATAGTATTGCTCCTCATGTAGCATTACGGCCAAGGACTACCTTCATGAATATCATAGTTACAATGAATACTATCACGAGAAATGCATGCCACCTTCATCATGCGTAAATTCCTTCAGCCTCCTTGTCCTCGTAACCATTATGTAGATCTTTCAGCCCTACTTCTAAACATAATCAGACAAATCACTGTGCTACCTCATCAGCTGCTCGAGGATAATATCTAAACATATCTTCAGAACCTTAAGAGAAAGGAAGCGCATCATGATCTTAACAGAATCCTTAGGATTAGTACTACTATTCGTTATTGCTTCAATTCTTTTGGAACAAAATGAGATTAAGAATTATCAAAACTAAATTTAAACCTGCAGGTAGCTAGTGCAAGTGTTATTGGGAACTTGCTAAGATGCTTTCTACAAGTTGGCTTTGACTAATTAAGAATACTAAAATGAAAATGTTCTATAGTCTTCTTTAAAAGGCTGCAGCTCTAATTTTAGGTGCTAATGTTCTTTTAAGCTATTGAATGTTCTGAATTTAGCTCGTTAGCATTTGGTTATAAGAACCAAAAGACGTCTCATTTGGTTCCTAGTGCTCCCTGTAAAGAATGATGTCTCAAAAACTAGTATAATCACATCTAATAAGCAGAGATTCCTAGTGCTCCCCCAAGCTACAAAGCTTCTCTATGAGAAGTACAATTAATGACTTCACAACAAAATGATTCTTTCCTATTATCTTTTATTATTATATTAATTGAACTTATTTCATAATTCATTCATTTATTTCGCCCCCAAGAACTATAGCAATGTATAAAAACAAACTTTAAACATATCAAGGAATATATAAACTATAATGATCAGTTGCAAGCCTACAAAGAAATACTAACTTGATTTAAAAAATGTAATATTAGGCTCAATCAGGAGAAGCATTGCTTACCTAAAGTTTCCCTACACATTGCTGGATTGGGTCCAATCGTATTGCGTAATCAGAGGTTTATAATCAAGGCGTTAGACTTCCGAGGCACGTCTTAACCTTCCAAGATAAACTTCACATCATTGAACCTTTCTCCATATTAATTCCATATGAACTTGCTTTGTAAATAGGCATCATCAGATTTCAGTCATAGCAATCTATTATTGTGTCTTCGTTTATCATAATTTGATTGATATAAAGCATACATCTTGTTTGCTTTGCCAAGCAGTAATTTCAAGTGCAACATAAAGATTTCTCAGTTGGGACATTCTAACAGCTGGATTATGTGGTTAAATTCAATTCCCCTTCTGGGACTATAGAGCATGGATCAAGTTTAATTGCCCCATGAATTTTCTAACTGTAACAGCTTCTGGTGGGTGTCATGCATGAATATGGCATTAGAAACAGATATATAGAGGCATGGTAACCATATATACCATTGATCAAAACAGAGAAGGTTAACTATTAGCTTGTATGGAAGCCAACATGCATATTATTTCACTGTTGTTTGAAGTTTATACAAGGATCAGTTAGTCTTAAGACATAGTAAATAGGATGAATCTATTAACTACCGTCTCTCAAGACTTTGTTACTTTACAGCCAGAAGCAGATAAATACCTTATGCAATTTTAGAATTCATGAGTATAGTATGAAAATGCTATCAGATACAAGAATGAAATGATTGTATATAAAATCAGTATCATCTGCTTCGCAGAGAAGTTAGAATATGGATATTTCAAGGGTTAACTTGGAAGCACCCTACCCAGGAACTCTTCTGATATTTTATCGTTTTTACTGAGAGGGTCGTGGGTTGTAGGCAGAGGAGTGCGAACATTTGATATCATTTTCTCTGCGGAAGTGATTATAGGAGAGGTATATGTTTGAAGGCTTCTGCACACAAATGATCCCCACCCTCTAGGTTGTCAGATAGTATACGGAAACTGCTCTAGTAATCTAGTTGCATGGCTTTTAGAAACTCAACTAACGACTCATGGAAAATTATGATAAATGACCATCTGGTCCCAGCTCAAGGCTTTATTAATTTTTGGCGCAGATTTAGCATGCTGTCATCTTTGCAGAGGTGGGACCGAATTCTTATAGCCATTAGATGAAGGTAACATGCCGTGATTGATTTTTAAAGTATGATGTAGGCACTGTATTTTGATAAGAAAGTGCTTTATGATTAAAATCAGCATTTGCAACATGGTATACGGTGGTTATCATTCAGTGCAATATTAGCATTCATTACACACACACACACACATACATATCAGATTATGATAACCAACACGTACATACATAATTCTCCAATTATCTACATAAATATTGGTCATTATATAAGCCATTATCACCGACTAAAGACATTGAGTGTGTATGTGGCCTGCGTGCGTGCGAGACAGAACGGGGTTCCAGATCAGGTGGCGGTCAGTTTAACTTCCATGTCAATTAGCCTTCATCTGCAGGGTTTTTTAATTAAAACACAAGAAGGGGACACCGTATATGAGTTTGGGCCCACCTTTCATCACTAGCATATTCCCATTTACTAATTATAAAAATCCCTTGCTTTTATTGATTCTGAAGTCTTTCAGAATAATGACAATATCAAGCTCGGTCATAAAGTGGGGGACATTAAACTAATGTTTCCATTATATCCGCAAAATTTTAAGTTTTAAGCAATTTAAATCTTGAATTCACTTGACAAAAAGCGAAAGAAAAGAGTTAGTACCTGACGGCCATAGTTGCATCGTCTTTACTGCCAAATATCCTTATGTATGAGCCATGAGGAATAGACATGGTTCGATCAGAAGAAAAATCGGGAAAACATTTTTTTAGTTTTTTTTTTTTTTTTTGGTTTTCACAGAACTGTAAAAAATCTTTTCGTCACTAAATTTTGTGTCTCCATTTTTTCGTGAACAAGTCACTGATACTGGAAGTACTCGTTAAGAAGGCCCAACTTTGAAGCTCTCTGGTGCTTAATATTTTCCACTAAATGCACAGGTTGTGGATATAAGTTACCTTGAGGTTTAGCGAAACATATTTGCCAGTTTTGAGTTCTGAAAAACATAAGATCCTTTTCATCAAATCTATGCATGAAAAAGAGTTTAAGCAGATGCTTATATATATATTCAAATTTGCCACTTTAGCAAATGACGAAAGAACCCACATCTTGGCTCCTTGAATTTAAACAAAATTGTGTAGAATAAGTTTATGTATTCCTGCACTTCTTTGCCCTTCATCTTCTCCCCCAATTTATTTGGTGCGGAGGAATGTTAAGTATATGTATCACAATGACACAAAGGTAATGAACACTAATTCGGGCTGTTTTAGGTTCAACAATTTTCTCGTGCTCAGCCTCCAGCTAAAGACTGTCCAAGACCATTTGTCAAAAGTTGAAAGCATAAGACAGTATTCTTAACTGCTTCTTCAACAGGTTTAAATGAGGATACCAGCAAATGGTAGCATGATGGTTTATTACATAATCATCGTACTCAGGACTGCGCACTCACTGGCAATCAAGCATTAAGCACTACTCTAAGTCGATAATTTCTTGCCCATGATAGTTTGTAGGCCACAATACTTTCATGGAAACACCATGTTCAGCTGTTTCCATTATTACGAGCACATCTAATTAAGATCCGAAAAGAACTAATCTCCTAAATGCAGAATAAATGAAATTCATATATATGTGTAGAATTGGAATAGTGAGTGAATCTAGACGTGAATTACTTACTAGAACTGATCAAAACTTACAAAAGCTACTTCTCTTAAATACTCGTGAAAACTTACAAAAAATAAAGCTATTTATCCATTAAAACTTGCTTGCTAGGGAGGAAAAAAAAACTAAATGTTCATCAGTGTACTAATGCATGAAATAGAGATACCTGATTATATAACGGGTCATATTTTTGGTTTCATGTTGTTTTATGAATGACAGAAGATGAGTAAACAAGTGCTATGTATGTGTCACGCCAATCAGATGATTCAAAAGTTCCTATAGCAGCTGCAATGCGGCCACACCAGCTCGATTTGGCTACTATGGTATGAAATGTTCTTGCAATTGTACGCCCCAGCACATATAAATCCCTCGATTAACAGTAGCATAAATTGCCTGTTATTCTATTCCAAATGTAGCTTTGTACACACAAATAACCACCAAGGTATGTATTCCAACCGCCTTTAAAACCAGATTTTTAAATAAAAACTATTGTTAGGTAATAATGTAGTTGCTAGTTTCCTGCAATTGGATATATATCAGTGTGGATGCGTTGAGTTGTGGCTGGATAAAAATGGAAACAATAACTAAATAAAGGGAGGCGCAGGCTAGGGAGAAGATGGAGAACATGATGAAGAGTGATGGAAAAAGATTGGTGGGGATTAGAATACACCTTCTATGCGCACTAAAAGAAAAGCGCACAAGGCATATTTTGAATCGCAACAACACCCCAGGCTCTGTGGACCCATTTCCGCCATAGCCAAGAACCAGCCCCCACCTCGACAATCACTCCATCATTACAATCAAGAATTCTCTCTTACACTCTTTCCTGATTTCATTAACAATTGTACCCTAAAAGGACTGTCAAAACATCGTTTCTCAATTCTAGAAAACCCATTTGGTGAAACAGTGTTTTTTCAAATCGTCTCTTTGTTTTTTCTAGTTGCGGCCCGATTCTTCTTTCTAGAAGAGTGAAATAACTTCGCTTTTCGTGATGGGTTGCTGGTGAGGACGTGGGTCTTGGGCAGTTCTTGGTTTGGTGCGTGACGGGGAATTGCCGCTGTAAGTGGGAAACCCTCGGTATACAGAGTCTCATCCAATGCAAAGCCAGGTTGGCTTCTAAAGAAAGCTTTGCTATTTTAATTTTTACTGCTTGGATCGATTTTCTGTAATCGAGATTTTTTTTAAGTTACACAGTTTCAGAGATGGGTTTCTGTTTAGGTTTGATTACCTCTTTTCTTTCAATGAAATAGAAGAGTTTTCCTGTGTTTGCTTTTGCTCTGCCTCTGAGTTTCTTGGATGGCTAATGATGTGTATTTGTTTTTACTTACCTGCGCGCTGTCTTGAGATTTGGGATTGAAGGTTACCTATTGGAGTTTTGCTGTTTGCAAAAATAGTTAACAATCAATCTTCTACTCATTTACTTGAAAAAAAAAAAATCTGTTTTCGCCGCTTTTTTAATTTTTGAATAATGATATATTTATAAATTTTCTATAATTTTTTGATAATTATATTTTAAAGGAAAAGAAACTAATAAAACTTGAAATTTAAATAAAAAAAACTTAAATAAAATTATCACATTGGTTTATTATAAATTAGTAAAATATTACTATTATTTTTGCTTTTTCTGTTTGTCTAACTTTTTCTTGTACCATTGTTAGTAATTCTCTCAAATTTAGTAAGGTTTTCTGTTTAGTATCTTTGCATTCTATACCTACATAAGTTACCTATTGGCAATTAAAAGCAGGACAAAAAATAAGTGAACGTGAGATACTTCCATACATTAATTTCTGTAGCGACTGACTCTTATGCTAAAAACTTCTTCATGAGCTACAATTATTTTATTGACAGTCAAGCACATCAAAATTAAACCAAAAGTGAAAATTCTTAAAAAATTATTTTTTTATTACTATATTTTGATGATTTTATTGACAACTGCTCCTAGAACCCTTTTCTGTTTCTTCGACCAGATTATAATATTTGAAGAACGTTCAAGCGTAGGATATAAAATTTAGTTCGTAAAAACTAAAATTACCTGCATATACTCCACCAAAAATACTGGTCCGGTGAAGTGACAACTTCTTATGTTCTTTAGATTTATTCTTTCTGGTTTTGTCCTGAAAATAGAATAGAAATCGATTTCGTAACTCGATAATTGATATATGACAATATATACATACATATGCTTTCATCTTCATAAGACCAGAGCCAATTAGTGAAGCAAAGAAAAGACGACAGTAAATTACCTTCAAACCCTGAAGTAGACGGCCTGCGCCGTGATTCAGCAGCAAATCCATTGATTGCATTCACCTACAATGAACTAGAGATAAGCACCGGAAATTTTAGGCAAGACCGAGTTTTGGGTGGAGGAGGATTTGGAAGTGTTTATCAAGGGATTATTTCCCAATTTCCCAGGATCTAAGGGAGGGGTTTCCTCCACTTCCTGTAGATGTTAAGGTTCACGATGGCGATAACAGTTACCGAGGCCACAGAGAATGGCCGGTAATCTTTACGTTCTTTAATTTCCAACTTCCCGGTGCCATATGTATCTTCTTTTCTTTAAATATATATATCATATTCAATATTTATACGTGGATTTCTAGGAAGAAGTCATGTTTTTGGGGCACCTTTCTCATCCAAATTTGGTAAAATTGATTGGATATTGCTGTGAAGACGAGCATCGGGTACTTCTATACGACGAGTATATGGCTCGGGGTAGCGTGGAAAACAATCTCTTTTCAAAGTAAATGCCTCTGCCTCCATTTACAATAATGGTTTCTCTCTTCTTTTATATTTTCATTGAATATAGGCCTATTCATCCTAATCGGGTTTTTTTTTAGTCCGGTCAGTTATCCAGGTTGTGGTTATGGGTTTCGGTCCAGAATAAATTTGGGCCAGTACCCGCATAGAAAATTCCGGATACTTTTTTTAAGTTTAAATGTTTCGATGTTTCTTTTTTTATTTTTTGTCCCTCTTTAGTAACTAAATAGACAGAAAATCAAAAGAAAAATGCATATTATGTATTTTATGATTTTTTTTTTGCACTCACGTCTATATATCATTTTCACTTTCAACCCAAAAGGAAGACTCCTTTCAAGACTACATATAGATATTGAATACTCTTTACTGTATAGCCAATGCTTTTCAACTTCAAGTTGGTCACAATTTTTTCAACTCTTGGACATTGAACCCTATAAAGGAAAAGGAATGTATCAGATGGGTGTGATTGAAACTAAACTGAAACAAAGAAAATTACATGGAAGCATATCTATATCTATATATATGTTGCCTTGTCGTAGCTTCTCTTGTACAAGGCAAAATGATCAAGTTTGTGCTCAAGGGATGCCTCCTCGATTGTCTTGCGCTTACCACTCTAGTCTTTGCACAGAGTAGGTCTGTTATGTGACATGTCCAATGAATCATCCATTTTATGGTTTTTTTAACTCTCTTATCCACGTGAGTTTTTATTAGTGGTCAAGGAACATATAGGCTTTGATTTAAAAAATTAAATAAATAGAATTTGAATGTTGCATCAACATTTTTCTTCATGAAAAAATATTCATAACATGTAGTCTTTGATTAAAAAAAAAAAGGTGCAACCTGGAACCCGGATGTTGGATTTTTAAAAATTGGTTTCAATCCGAGTTCCAGCCCGAATCAAAACTCGGTCCTAGTTCCTGCTCGATTTTAAAACTCATGTTCCAATCTAAGAATATTCGAGTTCTCGGGCCAGAACCCAGATAAACAGTCCACATTGAGTATAAACTATGTCATTTTCGCAATATTACTTTTTCTTTATAAGATTTCATGCCCTTTACTTTAGGCATGATTGTTTTTTCTATATTGGTGTATGTGCTTCTCTTGTCCGATAATCATTTTTAAAACTTAAGGTATTAAAAATTATTAAATTTATCAAATCATTCTCAAGATTCTTGTTTTAAGCCATATGAACTTTTGTTTAAGTTGCAAACATGAGAGGAAAGCGTATGATGGATAAAACATGGAGGCTGGCCCATGGACACAACTTCTTAAAGTCACCATGAAGGAAGACATTCTTTTTGACATTGAGTTGGCGAATATTCCAGTTGTAAATAAGAGCAATGTTGAGGACGATTCATATGATGCCGGGCTAGATGATAGGAGAAAACGTCTCCGTGTAGTTGACACCATCAATTTTATGAAACCCTTTGACAACAAGATGAGTTTTCAAAGAAATATCTTAGATCCAAGACTAGAAAGAGATTATCCTATCAAACGAATTCACATGGCCGCCGTGCTAGCTTACCATTGCTTAAACTGGAATCCAAAGTCAAGGCCTGTAATGCGAGATGTGGTCGACTTCTTGGAGCCTCTACAAGGCCCTTATAATAATGATTAGGTCTCGACTAAAAAAGTACATTAACTATAATTAGCCAAGTTAATTCGGATGTAGAGTCAAAAGGAAAAGAAGATATTGGAAACAAGTGCTAGCTAGTTTTTCCTTTTTAATTAACATTCCTTCAGTTTCCAATTTAAAATGAGAGTTTTGCCTCAACTAGTTTTTTTTTTTTTTTTTTTTTGAATAATGCTATTTTGCTCTCTCATTTTATCCCCTCATTTTGATCACTCATGTATTTATTTTTTTTACTTACTGATTAAAAAAGTAACTAGCAGTGTATTGATATCTTTTTACTTTTTAAAAATATTTAAAGATGTTAAAAAATATGAAAAAAAAATCAAAAAAATAAAAAGCATGGGTTTTGCCTAGGTGGCATGCCTAGCGGTCATTGTTGGGCAACAACCTATCATTACCCTTTTTCTTTCTTTCTTTCTTTTTTTCGCCGATTCAGAAAGAAATTTTTATGCTTTGTTTTGTTTTGTTTTTTTTATTGAGCTAAAACTGTATGTTTGTCATATATCACATAGACTTGCAATCGGCGTATTTTAACTAAAAGTGTGTAAATATCAATCTAGTATGTGTTCTGACTCATAGATCTAAGATTATCAAAGATATTTAGAAATCACATTTGTTGTACATACCATAATTAGAGAATATTTCGTATTTGTTGTACATACGATAATTAGAGCGAATATTCTTAGGTAATATTTCTATATGGGATGCTTAAATTAGGAAGCTTGATTGTTGTAAATAGTCATATATAATGAAGGAAAAACTCTAAACCGAGTACACCACAGCTATTGTCTAGTGTTCTCCAAATTTGAATGTTGTGGTTTTGACATGGTATTAGAGCTACTCTCTAACCATCTCAAGTTGTGTTTGGAAGATGAAATCACATCAACCCATCTCAAACTAATTATTGATGGAACCCATTATTTTTTCAACTTTGCATCGTTCAGTACTCTTCATAGTAATAATAGCAGTTCCGGTGTTTTCATTAAAAAGAAGAATCTTTAAAGAATCGTTACAAGTGGACTTCAAAACAAGAATCTTTAGGGGCACAGAACACAAACACCATCGGGAGTTCATTTCAACTCCGTGAACCAAAGCTGTGGAAGATAATTCTTCAGTTGATCTAGCAACCGAGAAAGCATTCGAGTTCTTTCTCATAAGCGTCTGTCATCCAAAGGAATGCATTGTAGAAAAACTTCAAGGCAAAGATGTTAAGTTTTGGTGAGACATTCTTGCTCCAAACTGATTTTGCCCATGTCATTTCCTCAATTCTATGACAAATTCACTCCCAACCTGACCGAAGGGCAATGCCCCTTGTAAAGCTCGTTTATTATTCACTCTCATCTCAACATACTTCATGCATTTTAACACATATCTTAACTTCTTCTTCTTTTTTCATGAAAGAGGGTGGCACTTCTAACCTTTAATAAAAAGACCCTCACTTGTGGTAGAGGAAAACCTTATTACAACAAAACAAAACAATCACCAATAAACAAGCAAAACAAAAACAAACCTCCATTAAACTCTAACATGTGGTAATCCAACCGAAGCATACCCTTCAACTTACGTGGCACAGAAGCATAATCAACAAATCTACTATTATGACCTTCCACTCCTCGACGTGCAAGGAAATCCATGGCATTATTCCCTTTTCTAAATTGATGTTCAATGGTGAAGTGCACATCTCTTAGTATAAGCACTCTTAGTATAAGCAATAGATCATCCCAAAAATCTCATAAAGTACCAAGCTGTGCACTTACGACTAACCAACCAAGAAACCACCAACATGGAATCACATTCAATAGAAATTTGATTGAAACCCAAGTCTTTGCAAAAGGCAAGGCCAACAATTAACGCCCTCAATTCGGCCTCATTATTCGTTCTGTGTCCAAAATAAGAAGAGTTCTTTGAAGTTTCCCTATTGTCCCGAATGACACCTCCTCCACCACAATTACCTGGGTTACCACGGCAACTCCAATCTACATTCCGTTTGATCCACCTTTCAACAAGTTTCTGCCAAAAAACAAATCGCGGTCGAGTCCTTGCACGAGAAATACAACGGATGTCTAGTGCTCGAAAAATCCCCTCATCTCTGTCGGAAAGAGGTCAGTGTTTCACCATAAGAGATGAGAGCTTCCTTAGCCAAACCCTAACTGACAACCAAACTCCCAACGTTGATTCCTAGAAGTTTTCCATCCGAGCCTTACAATGGTGCAACCAGAGGCACCGTGTTATAATAGAAGGTATAATGCCAAGTAAACTACCCCTATGACTCAATTGCTTTGCTAAGTTAAACCACTGCATCACAGTTGCCCACCATGACATTCTTGCAAAATGTGGTATTCCCAGCACAAGTGCAGCCATCTTCCAGACTTCAGAAGAAATACTCCCACAACATAACACTTGGTTCAAAGTTTCGACTTGACCTTATAAACAACAGAAACACCAAGAGGCCAACGGAATTCCAAAAGATTGCACCCGAGAGGCTACAAACAGTCCATTAAACCTTGCTTTCCACATGCATACACATCTTTTTTGAAAGAATATTGTGCCAAATCCAATCCATGCCC
The DNA here is from genome assembly GCA_003123785.1 of Pterocarya stenoptera. Classification (NCBI taxonomy): domain Eukaryota; kingdom Viridiplantae; phylum Streptophyta; class Magnoliopsida; order Fagales; family Juglandaceae; genus Pterocarya; species Pterocarya stenoptera. Next base: position 4,033 of record QEOT01121689.1, on the reverse strand, counting down.
ATTTGTTTAGTGCCTTTGATACGAATGATATCCCAATCAGTGGCAGACGTAAAAATTCCATCCCCTACCAGTTTCCAAATTGTAATATCCTTGCCTTCTCTACCCGCCACGATTTCATGCATAATCTCGCTGGTCTTATCTGTACCAACCAGTCTACAAGATAATTTTCTTCCCAGGAGCCAACCCAAATATCTTGTATTTTAATATCAGCCAGCACAACATCCCCACTAACACTGAGAGGCCCAATCGCCAACCAACGATCAAACCAAAAGGAAGACCCACTCTCTTTCACCTTCACTTTTACGTTATCAATCACATCTCAACTTATTTACACTCAAACATATCCAACAGGACTTACAAAATACTACTATTCACATATCAACTCAGATCATTTGAGATCACCTCATCATCCATACGCAGTCTAAGCATCTCTTCATTTTTATCTAGATTGGTGCTTCCATGTGTCATCAAGAGGTTCTTTTCTTGATAATTTCATTGTGTACAATTGTTGGAACTTTTGTTGTTGGTTCATGGCATTACGAGGTGGTTCTCCATTGGTATTTTCTTGAAACTTTAATACATTATCTCACATATATTTTGCTCTAATCCTATTTCTTTGTGACTTATTTCTTGGACCCAATCAGGGAGAAATGTGACTTTACGTGCATCAAATTTTACAGTAAGGATTATTTTGCTTGAAAATTTCAATTCTAGATTTATCTGAAGGGAAAATAATTGTGGGGGCACATTGATGGTTCTGACCCAAAGCCCATTGATCCCGCCAAGGTCATGGAATGAGAGGCAAAAGATGCTCACATTATGAGCTAGATATTGAGCTCCATGGATCCTGCCATTATTCTCAATTTATGACCACATCAAACAACAAAGACTATGTGGGATTATTTGAAAAAAGTTTATCAAAAAGCCAGTTCAGCTAGACGTTTTCAAGTGGAGTATGAACTTGCCATCTATAGTCAAGGTAGTTTATCGATCCAACAATTTTAGTCGAGATTTATTAACGTGGACAGAATATATAGATTTGGTATATTCTTCCATCCCTGATGCATCTTTTTTAGTTATTCAGAATGTTCACCAAACTGGCCAACATGATCAATTCATGATGAAACTTCGATCTGAGTTTGAAAATTCAAGGAAAACAACGAGGTCAAGATATGACCAATATCCAATGCTACAGTGGTAAAGAATTTGGAAATATTGCAACCTAGTGTCCAAATTTGTTTTGCAACTACTGCAAAGGCAAATGACACTATTAACGGGTAAAAATAGCGCAACAGGCCGAAAACGGAGAAAGATTCATTCTTGGCCCGCTGAGACTATTTCGATTAATGTGGTTTGAAGCCCCCGGAAATGGTCCGATGCGGCTGTACAGTGTTCGTGCGCACATCAATGACAGTGAATGGAAAATATATGCAAGGAAAATAAAAAATAAAAAATAAAAATAAAAAACTTGAGACATACAGATTTACGTGGTTCGGCAAAATGCCTAGGTTGTAACACCCCGTATTTTAGTATTTTTTTTAACGAATGATTTATTTTAATTTATTTAAAAATATATTCTCTTGTTTTAAAATTTAAGGAGTTTTGAAATATTATTTTATAATATTTTAAGTTGTGAAAATCATTTTAATGGATTTTCTTACTATTATTTATTGTTTTACATTTTAAATTGATCTTTAATTTAAATTGGCTTTTTTTTATTTTAATATTTTTATTATTTTAATCGAGCATTTCATTGAGTTTGAATTATTTTATTTATCTAGTGGTTTTAAAAAATTTTTCGTTGGATCACTTTCGGAACCCAAGTTGAAAGGGCTGGATCTCTTTTTCTTCCTCCTCTTTTTCTTTTTCCCTTTTTCTTTTTCTTTTCTTCTTTTTCTCTCTTCTCCTTTCAGTTTCCCCCTAGCCCGACCCTCTCTCTCTCCCTCCCACCGTGCGATTCGGCCTCTTCTCCCAGCCACCGCCGTGCGCCGCCCGTGGCCGACACCTCCCAGCCCAAACGCCTCCCTAGCTGCCGGCGACCAACCCTCTTCATTTTCAGACCACGCGGCCTTGTGTGCTCCAGCGCCGCCGTCGCTCCACCTCCGGCCACCATTTCTTCACCACTTCTTCACCGGCCCTCTAGCAACCCAATGGACCCAACCCCAGCCCCGATCCGTCGCCGGTGAAGCCCAGCCGAGCTTATCTCCGTTTTTCACTTCTCGGCCTTCCACCGCCGTTTTGGCCGCCAACCTTCGGTACCATTAGCTTCCCCACCTCCCATAGGCCCTACCCTACCATTCCCAAGTCTTCGTTTGGCCCCGTGTAATTTTTGGGTTCACTGTGTTTTCGACCACAGTGTTTTTACACTGTGGTATTACTGTTTTGGCGCTTCTAGCTCTCTCTTGATCCTCCAAAAAATATATTAAAGCACTGTAAGTATTTTCCCGAACATCTTTAAGGTTTTAATATATTTTTTTGCACTGACTGGCTATATTATGATCCGGTTGGTTGTTGGAAACTGTTATCGTGATTTGTTTGTTTGGTTGTTGGATAGTGGTTTGATTGTTGAAAATTTACTGTTGGTTTGGTTGTTAGAATTTACTGTTGGATTGGTTGTTGGAAATTATTGTTAAATGGGTACACTGCATGTGCACACATAATCATGCTTGTGTATTGAAAACTGGGTTTTCATGTGTGAGAAAAAGGAAAGGAGACTGTAAGGATGGTGGTAAGAAGGGACGGTGGTATAGTCCCGCCTGCGATTCTCGCCTACGGTGTACGCGTAGGGATGGTGGTGTTGTCCCGCTTGCGATTCCCGCCTACGGTACATGCAGTAGGGATGGTGGTAAGCATGGATGGTGGTAGAGTCCCGCCTGCGATTCCCACCTACAGTGCTCTATTGGGTTTTTGTGTTGTGTTGATAGGAACTGTAGGGATAGTGGTAAGCAGGGATGGTGGTATAGTCCCGCCTGCAATTCCCGCCTACAGTGTACGCGTAGGGATGGTGGTAAGCAGGGATGGTGGTGTTGTCCCGCCTGCGATTCCCGCCTACGATACACGTGATAGGGATGGTGGTAAGCAGGGATGGTGGTAGAGTCCCACCTGTGATTCCCGCCTACAGTGTCCAATAAATATTTTTGTGTAAATCGTTTTTGGAAAAATGATATTTTTTTTGGGTTTGGTGCATATATCATGATATGCATGCATGTTGGTTGCATTAAATGTATTTTAATCTTGGAGATCGTTTAGATTATTACTTACCTGCAGTACCATTTTATAGTACTGTAGATTTTGGTGCAGGTGAGGTTGTGGAGCTTGTGGGATCAGCTCCCTAGTGAAGGTGGCATGTGGTTGCTACTGTTTTGGTTGTGGGATTTGTTTCCCATACGTATGTATTCAATTTTATTATATTTTCTTGGATGACTGTATAACTTTCAGTATACTTGTATTTTGGTTATTTTTGTATATAAAAAATTCTGGTACTTAGTGACTTAATTATTATTATCCGTTGCGACTCTTTGGTGCTTTGGTGGCACATTGCACACACTTAAGCACATATCGTTGGGATGTGTGACCCGTGTTGTCATCATCCTGACGTCACGATTCCCGAGGCTTTTTGTACATGGGAGTCGGGGCGTCACAGGTGGTATCAGAGCGGTTTGACTCTGGGTAAAACCACATGTCCCTTAGGTGGAGTACCAGAAAATTTTAAAGTTGTGATTTAAAATAATTCAATTTGAAGTATGTTATTTTAATGGTTTTAATTTATTGTATGTTATTAAATTTTGTTGGTTTTAGTCTATTTTAATTTTTATGTTGTGTTATTTTATTTTTAATTTGGGTGTTGCTTTTGCTCTTATCTGAAATTTTTGTCCGGAGATTTAAGTGGGGTTAAGAGCTACGCTGTGGCAGGAAGATGGTACGACCGAAGAGACCACTGTTAGGCATTAATATTTAGTGTGGTAGGCTTGAATTTTTATTAATCTGGTTTGCTGGGGTATTATCGAGGCTTATAAGGAACGATATGGTTTGG
>QEOT01121688.1:0-15732 GCA_003123785.1 Pterocarya stenoptera | reverse complement strand
TAGATATAGTTATGAATTATGTAAGCATCACTCTTTTTTTTAAAGAATAAGGTTTATTATTAAAAAATTAATTTTTTCTTATAGATCTTATATTTATTCATTTTTTAAAAAAAAATACACGGTACTTGCACATTTTGATTATAAATATCATTTCTCTATTTATTTATTTTTTTAAAATAAAGATTAATAGGTAATGTCACCTCATCATAATGAGATGTGAGAGTGGTGTATAGAATTTTCCATCTAACATATCCGCTTTATATAATTTGTATAGACTTTGGACTCTAATCTATTTAAAGTTGAGGTTTATAGTGTCAACTGACAACATTTAATAATGTAGAGTCTACAAACTATAATTTTTTTTACGAATCGTTGGTAAATATGTTGGATTTAAGGAAATATCTCTTAATTTGTTGGAGTCCTGAGCTTCCAATGTTCATCTATAGTTGTCTTATCCCAATTATTTTCTTAGATCAAGTTTCTTTAAAATTGTTTGGCTATTAATCAAGGATTTCTTTATTCTTAATCTAAACAATGTTTTAATTCATACAGTAACATTAATACCACATAGAGCAATGAGTTGGGTATCTGTATTTCTGTCCGAATCCAATTAATATTGACTATTTACAAGTTTGATGTGTAACACATTACATTAACATAAGATTTATTATATTAATAAATTAAATTAAAATATAATTATTATTTATATAAGTTAATGTAACAGATTTTTAGCATTTTTGACTTGTGAATAAAGAAATTTATAAATAATTTATACAATCTATAATTGTGCCGTTCATCCACGAATTACACGAGTAGATGTTTGCTACGGGATACAAAATAAAGAGTAAGGCTAAATACAGTATTAAAATATGTAAGTTTTACATTTTTTTAAAGTAGAATTTTTTATTAAAAAATAATTTTTTCATATATTTCTTTAATTTTTTAAATTTTTTTTTAAAATATAAGATGTATATCTTAAAATTATAAATATCATATCTTTCGAAGAAAAGCCTTGCAAGTTGCAACTCGTAACCTTTTGCTCCGAACAACAGAGCAGGACACATCCGGATCCTATCCTCTTATTTCAGGAACTAGAAGTCTAGAAGTAATAAATGCACAACATGTTAGGTATCGAACTAACCTCAACAAGAAACAAGGGAATTAAAATACATGAATAATTAAACATTCTTTTTCTTGGCAAATAAGTTAATTATGAAAGTTACAAAGTTCAGAATTTAGATGAATGGATGTGTTAAGTTGAAAAGTTCTTAATAAATAAAATTAGAAAAGAAAGGAAAAGGGTGGAAAGAAATTGCCATCGAGACGGTGAATGAGTGAGAATCATGTGAGCTGCCTCTCTCTCTCTCTCTCTCTCTCTCTCAAAAGCAACAAGCTTGTTGAACCCAACAACCACTTTTACTTTGTTCAATAGTATATTTGAGCGCTGGGAGCTTTTTTCTACTCCTTCTTCTTGGTTTCAATGGCTTCAAGCGTCTCAAGGTTCATCAAGTGTGTGACAGTGGGAGATGGGGCTGTGGGGAAGACGTGCATGCTTATTTGCTACACAAGTAACAAATTCCCCACTGTATGTTCTTCCTTCTTTCAAAGCTTCCTGGGTCTCTCTTCTGGGTTATTTTTATGCATCTCTTTGGTCTATTGTGTGGTTCAATTTTTGTGCTTTCTTATGATTTTGTATAGAAAACTTTGCTCTCTCTATCTCTCTCTCTCACCAAAAGCTTCCATTGGGTTTTCCCTTCTTTTCATTATTCCTAATGAAATAGTTATCTTGGTTTCAACTGATGTTTCAACTCTAAAAATGAGGAAAAAATGTAGCTGTTGCTGTTCCTCTTGTTTTCTTAAACTCTTTCATTCTTAGCTTTTCTAGATTCAAATGGATTTTGTTTTCTATTAATCAGGATTATATACCAACGGTGTTTGATAACTTCAGTGCAAATGTGGTAGTTGAAGGCACCACTGTCAACTTAGGTCTCTGGGACACGGCTGGTATAATTTCTTTGATGCCTATAATGGCGCTTTTAGCTTCATCATTTATCTGCTGTGTTTTTTTTTCTTGTGTCTTGAATTGGTCCTTGAGTTTTCCAGATAGATTTGTTTCTTCTATAAATAGGTTTGCCAAACTGGGCAAGTTTGTTAATTTTTCATCTGTGTTCACTGAAATTCATAGGGCAAGAGGATTACAATAGATTAAGACCATTGAGCTACAGAGGGGCAGATGTCTTTGTATTAGCTTTCTCATTAGTTAGTCGTGCAAGCTACGAAAACGTATTAAAGAAGGTGAGTTTCCCCGGAAGTTTTTTAATTCATCGTCATCTTTGTTCTTTGCAATAGCTATTCTAATACTTAATTTCTTGATCAGTGGATCCCCGAACTTCAGCATTATGCCCCTGGCATTCCTGTGGTGCTGGTTGGTACCAAATTGGGTGAGTTTTAAAAAACAAATCTGTAGATGTGCTTAAAGCAGCTCTGTGTAGGAAAGTGATATCGGCGGTGTGCCCTCTATCTACTAAACCTGACCCTAATCGAGAAGAGGCATGTTTTGTTAAAACATGGAGACATGAGTCTTTGAAATGGTTTACTCATTTTTACAAGTGCACGACTTCCACACAGTAATAATTGTAACATGGTGGGAAGAGCAACATCCTTTTGATAGGACTCCTGTTATGTTGACTCATGAATGTCATTTTGGAGCATGGAATAAGGGGGGTCACCCGACTTAAAAAAAGTGATGGAGGTAGATATGATGAAAGTGGCGGCCATTCACCATTCTATGCCCGCGCTCTACTAACTTGCTGCTCTGAATGGGTTCATTTTGTATAAAATTAAGAAGATTTCTATTTAACCTTGCCGCATACCTATTATTTGTGAAAAGACTTTATTTTTTTGTTACATTTTTTGTGAACTTCGCCCGTGGTCCATGATTTTAGCAGTCTTGTCAAAATTGTTTAGCTCTAAGAGATCGTTTTACCTTTGACATCATGCTTTATTTGATATAATGTAAGTGCAAGTTTAATGTTTTAATAGCCTTAATGAAAGTGGTGTTGCAATTGTCAGTGGTAATGGCACTCGTATCGCTGAACATTACCTGCAAACGACATATTTTTGGAGGTCATTATTTCGGCCTCTAATAAGCAGGACTAATATAGAACTTATGAATTTTAACTACAGTAAAAGGAAAATTCACAAAATTTGCATTTATTTAGATAGTAGTGGCATTCATCTTTTGATTGTTATGTTGACTAACTAAATTCTGTAATTAATGTGGTTTATAATTCATAAATAGATCTTCGTGATGATAAGCACTATTTGGCTGATCACCCTGGATTGATGCCTGTGACAACTGCACAGGTGTGCTTTTTTCCCCATTAGTTGCTCTCTACACCTTGATGGTTATGTTTGGTTCCATTCATGGTAATGGTTTTCATATAATCAGGGTGTGGAACTCTCTAAACAGATTGGTGCTACATATTATATAGAATGCAGCTCAAGAACTCAGCAGGTACGAATGAACTAGCCTTTCTTAAGATGTAAGTAGTGCAGCAGTGCATTTTTGGCTTCAAATAAAAAAATGTGGCTTGCTCATTCAATTGTAATCACTTCTATTGACTAAAGATACAAAGGGAATTGACCGAAATCCCCATGAGTTTTCACCATTTGCCAAATTAGTACTTGACAATTAAAGGTCTAGGTTTTAATAGAAGGTCTGTGATGTGTCAAATTTCACAAATTAGACCAATCACACACTGCCACGAGACCAAGAAAAAAATCCCAAAGATGGAAAATAAAAATTGTAAAATTAATTATTAGGAAAAAAGAATGAGGGTATGCCCTCCACTCCACCCAATGGGGTGGGACATCTGGGTGGGAGGGGGAATCCCCTACTTGGTAAGGGAATTCCTTCTACCTCATGGCCCATCATGTGGTGTAGAACAGAATGGAAGGATTGGAAATGGGCTATAATTGGGATCATGACGACAAAATGAAAAACTGGGTTCTTAAAATCTGACTATAACTTAAAAGAACTGGATTACAGGACCTATTGTTCCTACTTAAAAAAGTTTGAATTCAAAACTTGGAAAAATGCAGTTTGTGACATGTTTCATTCATCTGTATTAGTGTGATCCCAAAAATTCAAAGAAATCAATTACCATTCTAGCCTCTACCACATAATTAAGGTTCCAATGTTCATCAGCTAATTACAGATACTTCAAATATGTCTGATGTATCATTGAAAAAACCAAGACCAGGGCATATATTTTATTTTTAAATATGATGTGCTGGTGCTGCAGATGCAATTTTGAAATTATGGAAACATTCGACTTATAAAAAAAAACAATTATGGAAACATTCGACAAAAGGTCAAAGGAACTATTTTACATTATGCAGTTATGATGCCAGTTTCCTCTCTGGAAGCTCTGCTGTTTAGCCTGTATTGACCCGTCTACTCTCCATATAGAGTGGATACTTGCAATGTCTGTGATGCATATGGGTGTTAAATTCTCACTCTTAATGATCATGCGTGGTTCTCCCCTTGCATGTCTTTCATTTGCTTTGGGAACTTTCTTCAATATTTTGCCTTCCGTGTACAGAAAAAAAAGCATGATAACCCATTGTTTTATTGAAGAATCCTCACTTGTGGTAGAGGAATACCATAGTTACAAAAAAAAAAAAAAACCATAGTTACAAATCTGCCACCTTACATTGACTGTTTACATTGCAATTGCAGAATGTGAAAGCAATCTTTGATGCTGCAATCAAGGTGGTTATCAAGCCACAACAGAAGCAAAAAGAGAGGAAGAAGAAGCCACGTCGCGGATGCTTATCGTTAGTACCTTTATTTCTTACAATTGAAAGGATTGCCTACGGTCCTTCAATTATTCAGTTTTTGTTACTTATCAAAAAAGTTATCCAGTGTTTTGGGAATTATATCCCACTCTGGGATTATGGATTGCTGACATGGTCTGTGAATTGAATGCAGTTCTAGCCATACATGCACTGTGCTATTATCAACTGTCATCTTAAATTAAACCCTATTAAGATTGTTTTGCTTCTGCATCATTTGCTCACATTGCTATTGCTGTAGTTTTTTCCATAACTAGTTGCATGATGTGCAATAATAGTTAGATTTATTAAATGAAAAAGATTACAACTAAGTTAAGATACCTTAAGCCATTATCATGCAATAAACAAGAACTTTTGAGAGTGTCAATGTTTTACACCTTGATCTCCAAAACTTGGTTGAGCATTTTGACCTTGTCTCCCCTTTCTCTCATGGGTTTCTGAAAAAATGATGAAAAAAATCATAAATTTTGTTTGAGTAAAGAGAGAAAAAAATGGTTTATACGCTTTCATAATTATATATGTTAATTTTCTATTGTAACCTCTAGTTAGGTGTTCTTCATGTATACTTCTTGTGTATTTGGGCTTTGCCTATTTCTATGAATATAATATATTTGATTACCTATCAAAAAAATAATTATATATGTTAATAATAGATAGATAATAGATTTATTAATAAAAAAAAAGAGATAGATAATAGATTGATTAGTATTGTTGACTTGAAAATATTTTACTGGTCCCTGGCTAATTGATAATGCCGAGACAAAAAAGTTATTTTAAATATTATTTTTCTGGTATCTCCTGTATCCTGATTCTTCAGTTTCTTTGGCACTGCAGAAATCTGCTTCCAGGGAGGAGTCTTATCTGTCTCAAATGAAACCACCTACTCTGGAATTTCTACCTTGGCCATGTCACCCTGAAGCTGCAGTCTGCTGTAGGGATCATGTTTCTGAAGTATGTCTGAGCATAGCTCTCTATAAAGGTCACCTGCTCTGAGACTATTTTCTTTTTTGTCATGATTATCAGGAAAAAAGTAAATCCTTCCACTGTAATCTTTGTTTATTTGTTCATTGTAAAGAATTTAAGCTCCAAGTTTTTTGTCATTTCTTCCCTTTTTGTGTATTCCAAGCAAGAGAATAGGTCTTTTGAATTGACTCTATTCAAGATATAGTCCTAAATTAGCTGTAATCAAGAAATGATGCATTAGTAAACTTCACAAGGTGAACTTGTAAGAATTCAGTTGCTCTCTCGTCTCATGTATTTATGTATACAAAAATTCTATGTGCACTTTTATGTATTTTTTGCGCACTCTATTAATGTGATTGGCTGCATCACTTTTTTTAATATAAAATAACTGTTTTGGCCAATCACATCAATAGTGCGTAAAGAGTACGCAAAAGTGACTGTACGTAGCAAAATTGTTATGTATAAGGAATAGAAATGCATGAATCCACTGGCGTAAAACTTGTGTGGAACAGCCTATGGAAGAAATGGCTAATCAATTTGATTTGTGCTGAAACCTATTCTTCCATTTTTGCACTTGGATGTACACCGTCCAGAAATTTCAGGCAGACAAACGGTATTTAAATGTTTTAAAGATATTAAACGTTTTAAAATCCACACATTGTATGTATATTTATTTCTCTCTTCTAAGTGAACCATCTGATTCAGCAGATTGATTGAAGGGGATCCTTATCCTGATGACTTTCTGATTGAATTTTGATTTGCGCCAAAACATATTCTCCCATTCTTGCACACGAATGGAAACGCACACTCGATTACAAATTTTATTTGAATAACAGCAAAACTACATTTTTTTTTTTATGTGAAATATGAAGTTAGATAAAGACAGGTGCTTTATTCACAGTACAACATGCACATAAATGCACCTTTTTCTATCTCTTTTGGCCGAAAAGAAGTTGCGTTCTGATGAATCACAATCAATGTAATATGCAACATGAGTCATGCTAGGTTGTCATGAACGCTGGCCGTGCCGCTAGAACAATTTTTTTTTTTCTTTTTATATTTTTTTAAATATTTAAATATTTTTAAAAAATTTAAAAAAATACATCAATACTAAAACTTACTTCCTTAACTATTAAGTAAAAAAAATTTAAAAAAAATTTAAATACATAGAGTGATCAAAGTGAGAGGCAAAGACGATATACTAGCATTTTCCTGTGCAATATATTACCTTTTATTTAGCTGACAAGGAATGGAAAGAGTTGCATACATGGAGAAAACACTAAAAAATTTCTCGTCAATTGGAAATTACTCTTTGCCAAAAACTTTTTCCATCTTTCTTACTCTGCACAATCCAAGAAACGTTACAGAGACTCTCTCTCTCTCTCTCTCTCTCTCTCTCTCTCTCTGTGTGGTGAGTAGACTATGCACATTAGAAGTGACAAATATATAATCAATTAACTTGAAAGGTTTCACGAGTCACCAGATGGTGCGATTTCTCAATTATACTGCCACGATGATTGCTTGTACCCATCCCACCCACTCTCAGGCTCCTTCCTCTTCAAAACACCACCAGCCATAGGATAAATCCTTGCTTGCTCGTCTGCAATTGCCTGTGAACTGGCAACAGACAGTTGCCTTGGTGGAAGAGAAGCCTCATCTGTCCCTTCTATATCTAGGCTTCCAGGACCGGCGTTAAGGTCTAAAACATGCCTACCCCATTTCCTACTGCTCTCACCACTACTGTTATTACTACCATCAGGAAAATTAACATAAGGTCTGGGGTAATGGGATGAAACTCCACCAGCAGGTCCTAAAAATTGTGGATGCACTGCTGGGAAGCAAACCTTCCCACCAGATGATGAATCCGCATATGTTGTTGAACCACCAGGAAAAGTAGCTGAGGGCAATGGAAAGCTGGTTCCAAAAGGGAAGACGGGGTACGGAAAAGGGCTGGAAGGAAAGGGCACTGCAGGAGAGGATGACAACACTGGCCCCCTGTATATATCAGGACTGAATGGGTTGCTACTACCAGTGGGACCCAACAACCCTTGCAGTCTACCTCTAGCAATAACGGGAAAAGGCTGCTCCCCTCTATCAGGCATAATCGACGGAATCGCAACTGCTGAATAATTGCTTCCCGAATGAAACCATGGCGAGAAGTTCCCCATTTCTGCATTGCTCATTCGAAGGCCTGAAACAGGCAGTTGGGCTGGCAAACTGCTCCTTGCAAGCTGAACAAAAGGATAAGGTTCAGCATTCATCTCATCAACAGCAGGCCCATTGTTTAAATCGAAGTCCCTGCAGGCACTACCTGCATCATTAAAAGGGCCACCTGACTTTGATTTGACTGGCACAGGTGGGACATCCATTCTACGACCACTGCTTGTGGGGTAGTTTCCCATATCAGAAGCATCATCAACACGGTTCAAATCAAGATCAAGTGCTTCAGAGAATCGAGCAGGAGCAGAACCCATCAGCTCCTCACGTGCCATTTCATGATTATTGGTCAGGCTAGAGAAATTGCCTAGCTCATTAGCAGAATCTTGAGAAGCCAAGTCCTCGAGTATTCTTTCATCAGGTACATTCAAGTCAATATCCAAAGGAAAGCGACCATTCTTGCCAGCTGTAGCATCAGGAAGAGAGATGGTTACAGTTTCCTGAGGCATCTCAGGAGCTTTCCTAGGTTCAGCTGGCCGAAAGGCACTAGTGGCTGCTGATCCCTTCCAACCAAGTTCCCCTTTACTCTTCAACAGGTCAACTGGTGGAACAAAGGGGCCTTTGGCAGCAGCAGTCACCGTAATTGAAGCAGGAATACCAGTAGACACCGAAGAAATAGGAAAAGGTAATGGGCTAACCAAACAAATAGCAGCTGAACATCCTACTTCGGTGAAGTTATTTGTCTCCCCAAGCTTTCCATCGTCAACAGTAAATCCTTCGTTCAAATCAAATTCCACTTTGGCCTCCATATCCGACACCCCTGTAACAGATAAACAAGAAGCATCTGCAGTGGTTGATGCAAATTCCTCGGCATCATCTGCTTCTGTGCCAGTTAACTTGGACCCCCTAGACCTCTCATGTGGATCTGTTTCTTGCATGGGAAATGCAGGGGACACCTTGTGAGAAGCTGGTCTACCACGTTTCTTATGAACTTCTTTGCATGCCAAATTCTTCTCGAGATACTTATCATCATGTTTAGTGTCAGCTGAACCTAAACCAACTAACATTCGATTCTCAGGACTTGATGGAGCATTACCTTCCGGCTCCTTACTTTCTGTTTCAGTCTTGACATGAATTGTTGCATCTCCTTCCTCATTTTTTTCAGTCTTCAATTCAATGCCCTTTTCAGGAACCAAATCTTTCCCACCACCAGAAGAATGTAGCACTTCATCAATTCCTTTCACAGCCTCAGAATGGATTATCAGAGGAAGCGGCTTTTCCTCTGTCTTCACACCACTGTTCAACCCTTCACTCATAAGCTTCTTGTTCTTGCCATCAATTTCTAAGGATGGGTAAGATGATGACCCTTCAATGGCTTCCATCTGGACTTCTGGACTTGCAACCACATCACTGACCTTATCCTTGTCCAACAAAGAACCACTTTCTTTTTCTTTAGCATCTACAATGGCATTTGCATTCACCCCATTAATTGCCTTCTTATTATGAAGAGGTTTGCCTCCTTCAATATCCATGGTTTTCTCCATTGCGCTTGCAGGGGAGGAAGCCACTGTAGCAGCTACTGTTGTTTCAGTTGATTTTCCATCGCTTTCTAAAAATTGATCTGCAGTTAGCTGCAATTCCATACTAGAAGAATTAAAATGCCCACTGTCCCCTGCTACAGGTTTCTCCCCGGACATCAAAGAGGCAGGTTCATTACCTCCATCTTCAGGCTCAACATTACTGGAAATTACAACCTGCTCCTCATCCTCAACACCAGCACCATCAATTGAGTGGCTTGGAGTGAGGTCATTTACAGGAGATGACTTGACTTTCGAATCACTACCTGTGCATGAGGGCTCAACTGCAGGTGTGTTTCTTTGCGGAGAATCAGTGGGTGAAACCAAATCAGTCTTGGACATCTCTCCAGCAGCCACACTAGCAAGCAGGTTCATTCCAACATCATCTCCAATGGACATAGACACATTAGCTTCTGAGTACTTGACACAACTTTCAATCAAAGCATTTATCGAGCGCAAAGAAGCCTCATGTGAAGTCCACACTTTAAGTTCGTTTCCTGACGATAATGAAGCACCTTTAGCTTCTGCCAACTTTTTACTCTCATCATCAGTCTTACAGCGCTTTTCATCTGTAATGGCAGCAGGCGATCCACCACCCCCATCTGAACCAGTCAGTACATCTTTGAAATCATTACTTTGCCATGATTCAGTATTCACATCTGAAGTATTATTAGCTCGATAACCATCACTCTTTTCCTTCAAGCTACGATCAAACTGGTCTTGCTTCTCTGAAAGCACAGGAGAAGAAGCTCTGCTATTCACCATTGAAGGGTCTTCAAACAATGCTCCACTGGCACTTTGTGCAGGACTGCGAACTCGATTTGGAATCTTAACAATCAATTTATGACTGTTACCCTCCATGATGGGTCCATCAAGTGCCTTCTCACAAGAAAATCCGGATTGTGACTGTCTTTCTGAGGCTGGATTTTTGTTTAAGGGACTCCTGCTTGAACCACTTTCCCTTAGAACTCCAGAAAGTGTGGAGCCCGGGAGTCCATTTATTGACTTCCGATGCCGTGAAGAACCACCTGATATCTTATTTCCACTCATTGAACCAGCGGTAGGGCTCCTGGCATCCTCCTTCACTGAAAGTCCAGTTTTGGTATGGTCACTAGAACAAGATTGACTATTGTGAGACTGACTGGAACTGCTGCTTTTTTCATCCCTCACGGTAGTCAGAGGGAGATCAGAGGCAACTCCAACAGCATGTTGAGGTTGGCTATCTCTGAAGTTAGTACTAGCCTGTGCAGGTGAGGGCACTGATTTCATAGACCCTAAAGATGCAGATGCGCACCGAGAAGTGCTCTCCCCCGGGACAACCTTAGCTGGAGCAATTTTGGAGGCAGAGAGCTGTGGAACTGAGCTCTTCATAGCAACATCAGCGGATGCTCCTGTCTGTCTGTTCCCACCATGGGAAACTTCAGGAAGACGTGCTTTGGCAGGCCAGGGGACGGCCTGATTTGAACCAGGCTTTGCATCATTGATGTTCAATTCAGCCTCAACACGCTTCTTCCAGGTATCAACTAAACTCCTTGCTTTCTTCTGGATTTCCAAGTTTTTATGAGTACGCAAATGGTTCACAGATTTCCCAATGTTACACATTTGCAAGGCCTGAAGATTTACGGGGAGCTTATCAAGTGCACGAAGTAAAACCAAGAGAAACTCCTCGATAGATTTATCACCATCCTTGGAGCCACTACCATCACCAATCCTCCCTTTATGTACTTCTTGGAGCCATTCGTCTAATACAGGCAGACCCCTGAGCTGCAAGAATCGACTAAGGCAATCAAACTTATCTGTGGCTGCTAAAACACCAAGAAGCATTAACCGCCCAGCTAAATCTATTTTCTCAGTTCTGTCAAGTTGCATGACCTGCACAAATCTCTCAACCCCTTCAGAGTCTATAAGCCCTCCTTTCTCTGTAATTTTGGCAGTCTCAGACTTTAAATTGCTTTCCAATCTACTGCGGTTGGAATCCCCATCATCTGCTTTTGCAGTACGCTCTCGTTTGACAGGATCAGAGGACTGATCTCCCCGCTCCCTTTTTTTCCCCTTTACTTGAGTTNCTCCCTTTATGTACTTCTTGGAGCCATTCGTCTAATACAGGCAGACCCCTGAGCTGCAAGAATCGACTAAGGCAATCAAACTTATCTGTGGCTGCTAAAACACCAACAAGCATTAACCGCCCAGCTAAATCTATTTTCTCAGTTCTGTCAAGTTGCATGACCTGCACAAATCTCTCAACCCCTTCAGAGTCTATAAGCCCTCCTTTCTCTGTAATTTTGGCAGTCTCAGACTTTAAATTGCTTTCCAATCTACTGCGGTTGGAATCCCCATCATCTGCTTTTGCAGTACGCTCTCGTTTGACAGGATCAGAGGACTGATCTCCCCGCTCCCTTTTTTTCCCCTTTACTTGAGTCGGAACAGAGGAAGCACTATTCTGAACACTATCTGAGCCAGCTTTCAGCTGAGATGTTGATGTAGGACCACTCATTGGCTTTGGAGATCGAATGTCTGACTGCAATGTTGCGTGCATTTCAATTTGGGTTTTATATAACAGCTGATCTACTTCTTCCTGGCGTTCCTGTAAAAGAAGGGTATTACCACCTTAACTATTCAACAGATTTTTTTGTAAGTGCTATTCAACATATTAGAGCAAAATGGAAGATTCCCAAAAGCATAAAAGCTCACATCAATATAATCTTGATCAGTCAGCCACCATAAACACTTGTTCGTAATGTCATAAACCTGCCGACACACAAATGATGAAATCCCTGATGGAAGCTCAACACCTTTAGGAAGGAATGCAACTTTACATGGATGGAGTAGCGATGCAGCAGGAATCTCATCCTTATGAAAGGAATAGAAGATTTCGTTCGGCGCGGCTTCCAACAGGAAGCCTTTGCCAAGCTTTACTTCAGCAGGACGATAAAGCCAGTTCACACCTAACTTCAATTTGTCCTCTTTACCAGCAGCCAGCCAACGAATTATTCCAATGAAAGGTGGGGAATCCTGAGGGGGTTTGAAAAGAGCACAGTCACCAACACTGATTCTGCGGCCATCCTATAAGAGTGATAAGCAAAAAAACTTCAGTTAATCAAGAAAAAAAATGCTCTAGAGGAAAAGCATACAGTTCAGAAATAGATATACATTACAAATAGCTGGTGTGGCCACAGAGAAAGAGGGGGGGGGGGGTCCGAGATTGGGACATGATTGCAAGATTAACTCTATCTCTTTTTCAATGCTTTATATTCTGTAGATAAGCATTGTTGGGTTCCCTTGAAAAGACGTCTATAGTTACAGTGAGAGTTGCATTTATCATGCAGACAAAATGCTTAGGAGAATTGGGAAAACTATTGATCATCTCCTTCTTCATTGCAATAGATTTGGGTTGATTTATCCTCAAAATGTTTGAAGTTGACTAGGTTATGCCTAGACAGGATCTAGAGCTTTTGGCATGTCGGAAAAGAAGGTTTTTTCGGAAAAATCTTAATATTATTTGAAAATTATTTGAAATGTATTGTGGTATATTTGGAAAGAATGGAATGCCCAATTTTTTTTGACAAGTAATAATGGAATGCCCAAATTTGCAAGAAGACGAGTTCAGCTCTACAACTTTGTTTTCTTAAGTCACTTTTCGGAGTGCTATTCTGTTAATGCCCTCAATACTCATAGAACATTTTGCATTCTTTTTCATTATCCTTGATCTTTGTTGGTTGATTTTTCTTGCATACATCTTGTGTACTAGGTTGTGCTCTTTGCGCAAATAATATTATTATTTTCACTTAACAAAAGAAAATCAAGAATCTGCCTGGGAGTGTGCAACTTCATTTTAGAATAAATGAACTCATATCACAAAGTGTTAAAATAGCAACTAGATTTAAAAGGAAAGATTAAAAAAATTGTAAGGGAAAACTAGGAGGGCTTTTCAAGCACCTAAATAATTATGAGACTATTCAGTCCCCCGTCTCACAAGTAGCTGGCAAGTTTTTCATAGGAAATCAAAATTTTCCTTATATAACGCCAAGTCTTAGTCCAAGTACATAAGAACCATACAGGAGAAACACCTAACAAGGAAAATAAAAAGATACAAGGACCACCAAAGAGGCAAGGAAAATAATTTGAACCGAATGACATTTCTTAAGGTACTTTAGCCCCGAGATGAAAAGCATGGGACGCTAACCCCTTGGAAAAATATTAAAAGATATAAATTTCGAAACATGAAACTCTACTCTTCTTTAGCCACATCATCAACTTTCCCATTATATGCCATTAAATAAAAATTATATACATGTAGTTAATGTTAAAGTTATTATATGTTAAATACAAGGCTAACTAAATTTTCATTTAAAGCCAGTAGTATTTTTTTCTAACACGTTTTTTCCTCAACTCATGCCTTTTTAATGTTGCAAGTAAAGGATTCGTATAAGTTCTAAAAAAAAAATCTAGAGGAAGCTAAAGGACTTGTAAGTTATTACTTTTGATAGGCAGTTTTACTTTGGCACACTAAACAAAAAGCTCTAGGTTTGGGGAGTGAGATGGGAATTTTTGGTTATAGATAAAAGTTTAAAATATTTTTAATATTATTATTGTTTTGGGATTTGAAAAAGTTGAATTGTTTATTATATTTTGTATGAGGATTTGAAAAAGTTGTAATGATGAGATGAGATGAGATGAGAATTTTGTGTTTTGTTTTGGTATCCAAACCTGCCATAGTCTCTCTTTACTTGAGCAAAATTTTTAAGGTTTCCCATCACTATCATAGCAACAAAGAAGAATATAGCGGATCAGGAAAACAAGGCGTTCAACCAAATTGTGGAGATAAATTTGCAATACTCTTATTAAAAAAATGTGTAATATCTTAAACTTCTATTTATTGCATAATGGGTCAAGAATATTAACTTAGTCATGTATAGTATTTCATTTAATGCACCATATGCTATCTTGACTGAACAAAATAAAGAAAACTGACATCATAGAACATCCATCAACTAGAGAATGAGTAGACCACAGCGAAAATGTTATTTCATATGTTCACCTACAATCGAGGTAATATTAAAGTGCATCAAACTGACAACACACACCCTCCCCGGCAGGGTTGGGGGGAACAAGGGAAGAAACTCCAATGTTGACCCCACAACCAACATTAACTTTTTTATAGCTACAAACACCAACATTATTCTCAAAACCAACTTAAACAATTCAATGAAAAGAAACCCTTTTCCCCTACACAAAAATGCGGATGCCTTTGGCAAATTCAACCCCTTTTACATTAGAAATTTTTTTTGATATAAGTAAAAGGATGGTTAATAGGTATAAGACCTCATTTAGGTGAGACTTAAATCACAATGTTATGAATAACGGGTTGAATAGTTATTCTCAGTGTCTCAGACCCAACGACACTTAAGCGGACAAAAAAAAACTGAATAGCTTTCCGGTTACATTTATCAAACGATTCCCCATTGTCCACAATTTAATCTTCTGAATTCTTCATTCAACCTACTACGAATCGTTTGTATCATAATGTAAGTTTTATTTCCTCAATTTAGTCCACTCAAGCCAATTCAACAATCGATAAAATAAAATAAAATAAAATAAAATAAAATCATTAATTAGCTCGATTCCCCTATCACCCAAACCAATTCAGTTTATATTTTCATTTCCTACTTTCTAAAACAACCAAACCAAAATCACCCTACCCCCCCCCCCCCCCCCAACCCCCCGGCGGGGGGCCCAAAAAACAAAACAGACGCCCACAAAATCTCATCCAAAAAAATCAAATCCAGCAACACACATAAATTTCGGAACAGAAAAAAGCTCGGAAAGTATAACCTTGCAGAATGAATTAACTGAAGACGAAGAAGAACCATCGGCAGTGGCGGCTACGATCGTACGCGTAGGGACTATCCACATGTGCGGACTCCGTTTCCTCTCCTCAATAGCCCGCCCAGTCCCATGCATAGCCTTGCATCTTCCCCAATCCCTCCTCCTTCGATCCCACCTTCAATCCCTTCCGCTAGTACCATCAATTCCAGGCCTCCTTTCCCAAGTCACCAATTCTCCTACCTCAATTTCTTCGCCAATTCAAAACCCACAAAACCCTAGATCGATCCAAGCTCATTTCTTCCGCGGACAGAACAGAAACCCTAATTCTCTCCCAGCCTCAATTCGAGTC